>JAVJIF010018103.1:0-69637 GCA_038442645.1 Agave tequilana | reverse complement strand
TATATGCATGCACCAAATTTCAAGTGGTATTTTCATTTTTATACATACATACATATATATATGATTTAGATTGTGCTTATTTTACAATGTAATACATTTTTTTAAAAGCATAAACTGTTTAAGCTAAGCTTGACTTAATTCTAAATGTTAATTGGTACACTTTACAAGCTTATGCATTGACTTCTATTGGTATTTTTTGGTATCAAAATGTACTTCATGTTTCATCTTCTATTGGTATCAAAATCTTGTATCTTAATAATTTTGTTTATCTACAAGTAGTACCAATATTTGTTTTGTCAACTACTATTTGATTTCAATTGATATCAAAATTTACTTTGCTGACTTCAAGAAATTTCAAAATTTATTTTAAAAGTGGCTTCAATATTTTCTTCAAAATTTGTTGATATGTATTGCCCATATGCAAGGGGAACTTAACATCTCCTCTATATATAGATTCATGTTGAGTGTATTTCACATATAGTAGAGATTGACTTCTCTTTCTTATATGGTACACGTGTGTAGGGGAGCTTAACATCTCCATCTATATATTGTATACTTTACTTATGTGGGTTAGAGTCTAGTCATCTCTTCTCTATGTAACGCATGTATGCAGGGGAGTTAACTTAACGTCTCTCCTTTTCATGAATGTATATCACATATACATTTATATTATTTGTGAATCTTCACCCCTTTGTTGATGAATTGACAAAAAGGGGGAGAGAAATTTAGAGTTTATATATGCATGCTAGATTTTTGATTATGCATATATATGTTTGTTTATGTTTATTTATATTTATTTATGTGCTTCATTGAATATCAATTTATTTTGTGCAATGCATGAGTTAAAGAGGAGCTTCTATGAAGCTTATCTTTAATCCATGCATATATAACTCCATGAGTTTTGTCATCATTAAAAAGGGGGAGATTGTTGGCCCAAAGCTCATCACTGTAATTTTGATGATGATTAACTCATTTGGTTATTGTACTAATGATCTTGTGTTTTCAAGTCTCAGATATATGTCAAGGTCTTAGTCGGTGTTTAGCTTCAACAAAAGATTCGAAGTCAAGTTTTGGAGCTAGCATGTATTGATTCAAGAGCTCGTGCATCAAGATCGCATTAAGTACTCAAAGATGGAGTCGTCGCTCTTTGAATCAAGTTTGTTTCAAGTCAAGATGACGAGAAGATTTTCAAAAGAAGACTTGAGTCAAGAGTTTATAAGTTTAAGATTTTGTTTAAGGATAAAATGTAGATGATAGATTAGCTATGAATTACTCAAGCTCATATACATACACAAAACATTTCAAGTTAAATAGTTTTATTTTTAAAAATACCGTTTTGGTTTTGATTTCAAAGTATAAATCTTTAGATTTCATGAATAGATTTCATCAAAAACAAGTTTACATATTTTATATATATATTGAATTTCATCCATATAAATTGTCGGTTCAAATGTTTAGAAAAATTTATTTGATGTTTCTATATCATGTGTTTAAGTTTTGTATTTATCAAAACTTTATTTTGAGCTTATTGTCAAAAATATAGATATTTCATCTAATATGTGTATTGGATCATTTCCATACACACTATACTTCAATAGTGTTTAAAATATCTTATTTTTGTATTTAAAAGAGTTTTAGAAAAATCATTTTTCAAATTAAAGTTTGATTTTGAAAAATACGGATTTCAGTTTAAAGCTAAATATCTATATCGCAAAAATAGTTCAATATGTGTTGCTTTTTTAATCACACATATTTGGATTTTAAAGTATTGATAAGAACTCATTTTTGTGGATTTTAAATTAAATAAAATTTTTATGTTTTTAAGTTAGAATTTCCAACCTTTTAAATCCCTGACCTTGGGCTTCTGGAGGTCGACCGATGTGCACAGGCAACGTGCACAAGCCTGGCTTGAGGGCCGGTCGACCGGGCAGTCGACCGATCTAGAGAGCTTGCTCTTTGGATCTGGCCCCAGTCGACCAAGCGGTCAACCAACCAAGAGAGCAGTGCTCTCTGGTTCTACCCTCGGTCGCCGAACGGTCGACCGACAACCCCAATAGTCATAAATATGACCGTTGGCCGGTCGACTGACAGGCCAATCTGATCTATAACGACTAGTTTTCTGATGCCTCTATAAATAGGACTTTTGGCCAGATTTTTGGGTAAGATTTTTAGGTTGTTTTCTAGAGCTCTTCTACAGAGTTTCTAAACAAGTTTTAGAACTTCATTTCCATATTCAAAAGAGAGTGTTCAATAGTGAATCTCTAGTGTTTTCAAAAGTGTTTTCTTGAGATTTTCCATCTCCACATCTTTCTTGTTTTCTTACACAAACTTGAGCTTTCTATTGCTATACTTGTCCTCTAGGGATCATTTAATGTGAGAGTTATTTTTGTGATCAAGAAAAGTGATCAAAAGTGTTCCACCCTTTGATTGGGAAATTATAGAGGTGTGGCATTGGCAAGCAAGTGTATTCGTGTGTGTTATTCTTGCGGGAATAAGTGAGGGACTTGCAGGTCCAAGAGTTTTTGAGGAAGCTCGTTGTAGGTGTCGCGGCACCGAGTGATCTTGCAGAATCATTTTAGTGGAAATCCTTCATAGTGTTGAAGGCGGGGACGTAGAGCAAGTGTGCTCGAGTCTCAAAATAATTCTCCTGTGTTTGCGATTACTCATCTGTCTCTCTCACTTGTGTTTATATATCTTGCATGCCTTTATTGTTCATCTTTCTATATGCTTGATATATGTGTGCTTAATTGTATTTATGCTTGGAATTGTTTGCTCACACTTGTATTCAACCAAGAGAACCATAGTAGCACCTCAACTCTTAATCTAGAGGATCTTAAGAAGATAGCTCAGAACCCTTCACCGGGAATTCGGCTACACTCTTCTGTTATACTTAGTGTATTTGCATAATAGTTTTAAGTTGCATAATTAGTTTTTAATTCCACATTAGCATTTGATTAGCTTGTCACCTATTTACCCCCTCTAAGTGACTTATAAAATTTTATCATGGAAAAAAATTGAAAAATAAAAAATTAACGAAAAATATATGAAAGTACACCTAGAGGGGGGTGAATAGGTGTACGGCTAATCTAATGAACAAAATGCGAAAATTAAAAAACTTAATTGCAACACACTTAATGTAAGAAACGAGTGTAGCTGAATTCCTAGTGAAGGGCTCTGGACTAACTCTTCTTGATTCCTCTGAATAAGAGTTGAGGTGCTATATGAAGCTCTCGTGGTTAAACACAAGTGAGACACACACAAACAACACAAACATGTAAATGATATGGCAATATGAATAGATGCACAAAGTAATAGAGAGAGTAAGAGTCATGGATCAAACGCAAACACCGAGATTTGTTTCGAGGTTCGAGCACACAACTCTACGTCTCCGCCTTCACACAGAAGGATTTCCAATCCACTAACTTGTCCGCACAGGACTCCCACACAGGGAACCTCCACTGAGGATTTGGGGCAAATACAACCGGGAGTACACAACTCCTCTCTCAACCAAATACAACCTCTCACTAGAGGCAATGCACAACCAACACAAATACCACCTCACACAAGAGGGGTAGGCACTTAGCCAATATAAATCAATCACCTCACACTTGAGGGATTCCAACACCAACTCCACCTCACACTAGAGGGAGCTAAACACAATCTCCACAATCTCACAATAGAGGATACCAAATCAATCACCTCTCACTAGAGGGGTATCACAAAGAAGGAAGTTTACAACTTGGTGGTTACCACAACCACAAACTAATTTTCCCACAAATAAAAGATCATAATAGATAGGATAGCAAGATAAGGCTCAATTATGAAAAACAAAGAGTTTGAAAATCAAAAACTCAAAGAAAACTATTGAGAAAACAACTAGGATAAGATTAAAATGAAGATCAAAAACCAATCCCAAAGTTTCTCATTTTTCTTGAATTTTCCAACCCTTTAAAACAAAATAAAGATCAAATATTTAAAGCTCTAAAAATCTTTTTGAAACTTGAAATAAAATATTAGAGAATGAGAGAATTTTGCTCTTGAAAATCTTAACAAAAACTAACCTCAAATGGGGTATTTATAACCCCCAAAATAATTTTGCCCGTTGGCAGCTGACTTCGACCGGCCGGCCGACCGGCCAATGGTCAAATTTTTTACCTTTGAGCCTTCCGGTCGACTGCCCGGTCGATCGGGCCCTGAACCAGAGAGCAACGCCGGTCGACCGCCCGGTCGACCGGGGCAACCCGAGAGTGGGTTGCCTTCAGTTGGTCGACCGCTCAGTCGACCGGCTAACTGATATGGCCATGTGCACGTTTTTTGCATATCCGGTCGACCGGCTCCTGGTCCGGTCGACCGCCAGGGCCTGGCAGACTGGGATTAGGGATTAGAAAACTAGGGTTTTTATTATCCTATTAAATCCCATAAAATCTCTAAAAATTCACAAAAATAAGTTCTTGCATGATCTATGAAATGCAAACTTGTTTGAATAAAAATCAAAGCAAGTTATAAACATTTTGAACTCTTTTTGTGTTATGGAAATTTTACCGAAAACCAAATTCCGTATTTTCCAAAACTTGAATTTTTGAAATGAAAAATCGTTTTGTCCAAAACTCATCCAAATACAAAAACATGATACTTAAACAACTTGAAGCATGTTGTATATGGATATAATCCAATATACATGAAAGATATATATATCAATGTTTTTTAATAAATCAAAAATAAGTTTTGTTAAAATATCAAAACTCCAAACTCATGAAATAGACTATCAAAGTAAGTTTGTTTAAATAGTTGAAGCATAGATGTATATAGAACAAATCTAGATACATTAAACTATGTAAACTTGTTGATTCTATCTATTCATGAAAACCAAAATCGGTTAAACCAAAAACCGAAAATCAAAACATGAAACTTTGAACAAGTGTGTGTATGTGTGTTGTGAACTTGAGCATATCACACTATCTAATCTTTAACAAATGGATCTAAACAAAAACTATATGTAGTGAGGTCTACTTGTAGAGCGTCATCTCCAAGTCGACTCGATCCAAACGTGATCCACCGAGCTTGACTCCAACGAGCGCTAGATATAAACATTGACGCTCGGGCTCTTGAATCACCATGTGAAAGCTCCAAAACACCTTTGTTGAAGCTAACCATCTACTAATATCTTAGTTAAATATCTGAAACTAAACATCACAAGATTATTAGTAAACATAACTACATGAGTTAATCATCATCAAAACTAGCGTGGAAGGCCTCTGGGCCAACAATCTCCCCCTTTTGATGATGACAAAACTCATGGAGTTAATATGCATGGATTAAAGTTAAGCTTCAAAGAAGCTCCCTCTTAACTCATGCATAGTAATAAACAATAAATATATGCAATGAATACTAAACATGAATATGCCTCAATATGCATAAAACAATGAAATGAACATGCTCTTGATACCAAACATGAAATAAACATGCTCTTGATACCAAACTTTTAAAATAAATTTCTTTACCTTTTTAAAATAAACATGTTCTTAAATAATTGCTTTTGATACCAATAAAAATTTTAATGAAAAACTTAAGCTCTTGATACCAATCAATAAAACAAAATCCTTGATACCAATTGGAAAGATAATCACTAAAAGCTTATGATACCAACAATAAAAAATATCAATATGAAACAACTTTTGATACCAACAATAAAAATATCAATATGAAACAACCTTACAAATAAACAAATAAACAATAAACATGCATATTAAACAATAATCATGCATATGAACTAAAATACTTCTCCCACTTTTTGTCAATCATCAACAAAGGGGTCAAAGAAAACAATATTCTCCCCCTTTTTGTCTTAAATAAAAAAAATCAATGAGGGGTGAAATCTAATCAAAACGTTATGATACCAATTGTAAGAAAAAATATATCAATTTAGTGCATCATGATATCAATGAAATATACCAATTGAAAGTATATAATATGGTACATAAAACAAATGTTTTAATATAAATTTAAATACCAATTGATACCAATTGCAAGTAAATACCAATTAAATATCAATTGTAAGTAAATAAATCATTTTGAGCAATTCAACCAAAATTTTGATATCAATAAAACATACCAATTGTTAATATTGTTATATTGTTTTCTTTATTGTAAGTAAACTTATAGGTAATTTTGATACCAATTTGTAAAGATTAGTACCAATTGAAAGTAATTTTTCATTAAAAGCATATGATACCAAAAATAATCAATATCCTTTTTCAATTATTTTTAACATAAGGTGGGGAGTAAAATATAAATTAAAAGATGAAATATAAATTTTCTCCCCCTTTATGAAATACTAAATAAAATGATGCATAAGCTTGTATAAGATACCAATTGAAACATAATCAATTGAAATATAATAGTCATTTGAAATCAAGCTTAGCATAACCAAAATTTGTGCTCAAGGATATAGAGATATAGTGAGCACAAATAAATCATATATATATATATGTGTGTGTGTGTGTGTGTGTGTGTGTGTGTGTGTGTGAAAAATTGAATACTAATCGAAATTGATACTATTTGAAGTGTAATCATACATATATAAAAACATATATGAGTATGCAAAAAAAATGTCAATAGTGATACCAATTGAAAAGATCCAATGATACCAATTGAAACACAATAAGATCAAGTGAATAACTCATATTACCTTCCACCCATTTCATGCACATGTTTAAAAGGATTTTCAATAAGAAGCATACAAGGCATGGTCGCCCAACCAACCGCCCTTAAATGAGTAGGGTTTTCAAAAATAGGTTTGAAAATATAGTATGTTTGAAAAGCTCTACCATAATGAAGAATAAGAACTAGTTTTAAGAAAAATTTGAAAACTAGTACGAAATCCTTCAAGTAAGGAATAAAACAAAATTATATTCCATAAAACATGAAAATCACTAAACCAATGTCACTCAAAATCTATATAGCACATATAATACTCATGAAAAACAAAATCATGAGAAAACATCAAGAATATGAGTGTACAGGTTTTGTGAAAGACAAGTCATGGAAATAGGCAATCAAATTCAAATACAAAATTCCTTAAAAACATCAAAACTAGAATTCCTTCAAGGTATATGTATGTCATATACAAACTACCGTATACATACACATCCAAATATAAACGAGTCCACAAAAGTATATGCATGAAGGCAAGTGGCTCAAGGAATGTATATGTATAGCCAATAGTTTAGATAAAATAGACATATACATGAAGCTAAACATATAAACATGAAAAACATGTAGAAAATGAGAATTCAAGTCAAATGCATGAATCATCAAAACTAGGCTATACTAGTACATCTAATGAGTACAAATGAGCTTTCAAGCACAAACATATAATGATCTATTTGTGGCTCACTAGTTGTACAAGTATATATCCAAGTCTTAATGAAATCAAACATCTAAATATATATTCAAATCATGAAGTACCAAAATAAAAACTCATATGATCATTATGGCAAATGTACATGCATTAGATCTAGGACATACACATTAGTTAAAACAAATGTGAGAACACAAAGATATAAATCCATATTAAACATGGGTGTCTCGAATAACTAAACATGTATATCACTAATCTAAATATCATGGCATATATCATACTAATCATGAAACATCATAACATGCTAAAATCAATGATATGAAAAGCATATAAACAATAAATGAGGAGAAAGAGATTGTTACCAAAACCATGAGGGCAACTCTCCATGTCTCCAAAACAAGGTGGTCCTCCCACCAAACTCCCCTTGAAAGTGATGCATCCAAATTGTCTTCTTTAAGCTCAAAAAAAAACGCATCCACCCCAAGGCACCATCGCTCTCACGTCATGCGAGAGTCCACACCTACATCAAATAGCATAGGGGTGATTTTTGGTACCCAAACTCTTTTGGGTCCACGGGGGTTAGTTCCTTTCCTAACCCAAACAAATTTAGTTGCTAAATTTATATCATGTATCTTATCATAGCAAAATTTAGCAAGGTGGCCCTTACGTCCACAATGTGTATAAGTGTTCACATGAGCATACATAGTGTTGTGTACATGAACGTGCGAAGCATGTGTATGCCGTGGATGGTGTCCATGTAAAGATGAAACTTGTTTCTTTCGAAACATAGATTCCAAACGTAAGTGGTTCATGGCACAATAGCTCAAAGTGGAGCCCAAACAAACAACACTCTTCTTTAACAAACATATATCATTTTCAATCATGGAAGAAGAGGTACATGCAATAGGTGAGCTAGATGGTGAAGCTACACTAGCATGGCAAACATGTGAATCTATATCATTTTTCAAAGATTTATTTTTATTTAAGCAAACTTCTAAATCTTTTGAAATAGAATCAATTTTGTTTTTCAAAGAAATATTTTCTTATAATACAAAATCAAGTTTTGAAGTTATAACTTTATTTTTCTTCAAAACTTCATTACTATCATTTTTATTTTTCAAAATATCATTTTCTTTTAGGGCAAGTTCAAGTTTAGATTTCAATGAATCCCTTTCATTAAAAATCTCCACTTTCTCTTGCAAAATCAAATCTAGTTTTGAACACAAATCCTTATTTCTTCTTTTAGTTCAAAACTCTTCTTTTTCAAAAGATTATATTTTCTAATAGTTTTTCACAAACAATTGAGAATTCTTCATTCAAGGCATTGGCATCAATATACTCAGTAGAAGAACTAGCACAATCATCACTATCTAATTGAGTTTCTGAGTGTATCTCAAGGGAGTCATTCCCTTGGACCATATAGCATTGTTGCTCGGATTCTCTACTAGATTCATCCTCCATTTGGATTGGCAATTGAAGCTTGGAGAAGGTCAACGTGTTCCACACTACAAAGGCGGAATCACAGTTAGAAACTAACATAAGATATTCTTTATTTAGCGTGCTTCTAAGTGTCTTAAGGGCTTGTGCATTGGCCTCTATATGCTTGCTATCACCAAGATAAGATTTCTTGGTAGTGGCAAGAATAACAAACAAGCCTAGGGTTTTCAAGTACATGGACATCCTAAATTTCCACATGTCAATGTTGGAAACATCAAACATGGGAGGTGTCAAGCAATCCATGAGTGTGTATAAACAATATAAGTGTGCAAATGTAAATGATAGATTAGCTAACCAAGATCACACTCCTAGGTGGTTAAACCTAATATCAGGAGCGTAGGCTCTGATACCAATAGAAAGTACACCTAGAGAGAGGGTGAATAGGTGTACGGCTAATCTTATGAACAAAATGAGGAAATTAAAAAACTTAATTGCAACACACTTAATGTAACCAATGAGTGTAGCCGAATTCCCGGTGAAGGGCTCTGGACTAACTCCTCTTGATTCCTCTGAATAAGAGTTGAGGTGCTATATGAAGCTCTCGTGGTTAAATACAAGTGAGGCACACACAAACAACACAAGCATGTAAATGATATGGCAATATGAATAGATGCACAAAGTAATATAGAGAGAGTAAGAGTCAATGGATCAAACGCAAACACTGAGATTTGTTTCGAGGTTCGAGCACACAGCTCTATGTCCCCGCCTTCACACAGAAGGATTTTCAATCCACTAACTTGTCCACACAGGACCCCGACACAGGGAACCTCCACTGAGGATTTGGGGCAAATACAACCGGGAGTACACAACTCCTCTCTCAACCAAATACAACCTCTCACTAGAGGCAATGCACAACCAACACAAATACCACCTCACACAAGAGGGGTAGGCACTTAGCCAATACAAATCAATCACCTCACAGTTGAGGGATTCTAACACCAACTCCACCTCACAGTAGAGGGAGCTAAACACAATCTCCAGAATCACCTCACAATAGAGGGATACCAAATCAATCACCTCTCACTAGAGGATATCACAAAGAAGGAAGTTTACAACTTGTGGTTACCACAACCACAAACTAATTTTCCCACAAATAAAAGATCTTAATAGATAGGATAGCAAGATATGGCTCAAGTGTGGAAAACAAAGAGTTTAAAAATCAAAAACTCAAAGAAAACTATTGGGAAAATAACTAGGATAAGATTAAAATGAAGATCAAAAACAAATTCCTAAGTTTCTCCTTTTTCTTGAATTTTCCAACCCTTTCAAACAAAATAAAGATCAAATCTTTAAAGCTCTAAAACTCTTTTTGAAACTGGAAATAAAACACTAGAGAATAGGAGAATTTTGCTCTTGAAAATCTTAACAAAAACCAACCTCAAATGGGGTATTTATAACCCCCCAAAAGAATTCTGCCCGTTGGCAGCTGACTAGGTCAATAATGGCCTTTCGGTCGACTGGCCGGTCGACCGACCAACTGTCAAATTTTTGACCGTTGAGCCTTCCGGTCGACCGCCTGGTCGACCAGGCCCTGAACCAGAGAGCAACGGCTCTCTGGCCAGTCGATCGCCCGATCGACCGGGGCAACCCAAGAGTGGGTTGCCTTCAGTCGGTCGACCGCTCAGTCAACCGGCCAACTGATATGGCCATGTGCACGTTTTGTGCACATCCGGTCGACCGCTCCGGTCGACCGGCTCCTGGTCCGGTCGACCGGTCGGTCGACCGCCAGGGCCTGACAGACTGGGATTAGGGATTAGAAAACTAGGGTTTTATTATCCTATTAAATCCCATAAAATCTCTAAAAATTCACAAAAATAAGTTCTTGCATGATCTTTGAAACACAAACTTGTTTGAATAAAAATCAAAGCAAGTTACAAACATTTTGAACTCTTTTTTTGTTATGAAAATTTTATCGAAAACCAAATTCCATATTTTCCAAAACTTGGATTTTTGAAATGAAAAATCGTTTTGTCCAAAACTCATCCAAATACAAAAACATGATATTTAAACAACTTAAAGCATGTTGTATATGGATATAATCCAAAATTCATGAAAGATATATATATCAATATTTTTGACTATAAATCAAAAATAAGTTTTGTTAAAATACCAAAACTCCAAACCCATAAAATAGACTATCAAACTAAGTTTATTTAAATAGTTGAAGCATAGATGTATATGTTGGCCCAAAAGGTTAAACTCTCCATTTGTTTAGAGTTTTGATGATAACAAAACAAATAAGAGCTATTTGGTACTAATTAGTTTGTTTAAGATAAGTTTCAGGTTAGTACCATATTTGGAGGCCATTGCTTAGCTATTGCAAGAACTTCTAAGTTCATGAAGCAAAGAAGGCGTTTTGCACATCAAGGAAGGAACATAGAAGAGAAGGCTCTAGCAAGGCATTGCATGGCTCAAGACTTCAAGATTGCTCAAGATAATTCATTAGATTTGTTTCTAGTTTTATAGTTTTGTTAAAGAATAGTGAATAGGTTTGAAGCTCCATCACACACGTTTTTGCACACATCTTATTTCCAAAAATATTTCCTAGAATATGTACAAAATATTTTTGTATACAATCTTCTGGCTACAAACTCATTTTTATGTTTTATATATATCTCTATTCAAAACTACTTTGTTTAATTTTAAATTCCTTCAAAATTCTGTTTCTGTTTTGACTTTTGACCTGAGCCGGTCGACCGACCGGCCGACCGACCTTGTGTCAGGTCAAGTCGGTCGACCGTCCCAGTCGACCGAGGTTCTGGCAGCAGGTGCGTATCCGTGTGCACGTTTCACGGTCGACGAGCGGTCGACCGAAACCTGCCTGACTGTAAGTCGTTGGTCTCTGTATTTTTCGGTCGACCGGGCGGTCGACCGCGAGCCGGCAACGGCTCTTATTTTTTGAACATCGGTCGACCGACCGGTCGACCGAGAGAGCCGTTTGAACAGTAACGGCTATTTTTCTGAGCTGGTTTATTTTTGTCTTTTTCTTTCTAAAATGTGTTTAAATGATATTTGCTGGTCCTAATACTTCCTAATTAGCCTTAAGTGGGTTTTATCTTTAATCCCTAGCCCTCTACTATAAATAGGGGTGTTTAGGGAGAGGTTCTTTACAACAAACATTTGCAAAAATTTCAAAAGTTTAAGGCATTCAAAAGAGCTTTGTTTCTTGGTTTTTGTGCTGAAATTCTCTCTCATTTTCTAAAGTGTTTTTCAAAACTCTTTGATTTAATTTTCTTTTTCCACTTACAAACAAGAGCTTCAATCCTACTCATTGTTCTATAAGGATTTTGTAAGGGAAGAGATTTTTTTCAAGAGAGAGTTTGTGGTCTTCTGATCACCAAGAGATACTTGTACTTGAGATTGTGGAGTTGGGTACTCCGGTGTATTTGTAACCTCTTTGTGAAGTTATAGTGGTTAGAAATCCTTCTGGGGAAGGCGGGGACGTAGAGTTGGGTGCTCGAACCTCGGAAAAATTCTCGGTGTTTGCGTTTGGTTTATTTGCTCTTGTTTCTTGCTCTACTTTTATTGCTCTTATTACTTGCTCTCTACATCCATTGCTATATTCACTTGGTTTGGGTGTTTGTTGCATCATAAATTTTTAATTGTGCATTGATTAGCATTATCACCTATTCACCCCCCCTCTAAGTGATTTTCAATTGGTATCAGAGCTTGGACTCTAGGTTTGGCTTAACATCCTTAGAGAGATCCTAAAAATTTGCTAATCAACATTTGCATTCATCCATTCATTCACTAGTAAACATGGCGATAACATCAAAACCCCTCCTAAATTTGATGGACTTAATTTCCCTATTTGGAAGGTTAGGATGACTATTTTCTTACAATCTTTAGGTAGCCTAGTTGCTAAATCCTTGACCAAACCCTATGTTGTACCTGATAGTGATGAAAGCACTTGGACCGAATTTACCTTTAGAGAATATGAGGCTAACTCAAAAGGCCTAAAACTCCCTCCTAACCGCCTTGAATGAGGATGACCTTACACGAGTAATACATTGCCAATCCGCCTATGAGATTTGGCAACATTTGTTGGTCACGCACGAGGGAACATCACAAGTAAAGAGAGCTAAGATAGATCTCTTGAGGTCCCAGTATGAATCTTTTAAAATGATTGATGATGAATCTATTGATTGCATGATTACAAGGTTTACTAAAATCACCAATGCTCTTTCCTCTTTAGGTGATGATATTTCCAATGACCAAAAGGTGCGAAAAGTGATTCGGGCTCTTCTTTCTTCATGGGAGATAAAGGCCACCACCTTAAAAGAGTTGAATGACAAGAACGAAATGGACCTCATTAGTCTCATTAGAAACTTGAAGACTCATGAGATGGAAAAGAAGGCAAGAGAAGAAGCCGCTCCTCTAAAGAAGAAATCCATAGCCTTCAAGTCTTCCTCCACTCTTGATGACGAAGAAGAAGATGAAGAAGAAGATGAAGAGCTCTCCCTTCTTGTGCGAAACGTGAAGAGAATGTACCGTAAGAACAAACTTAACTTTAGAAGAAAGTTTGAAGGAAAAGAGGAGAGGAGAATCATTTGCTACAATTGCCGAAAGCCCGGACACATCATGGCGGATTGCCCGGATTTCAAGAAGAAGATGACATCCTCCTTCAAGCCAAAGAAGCCGGTGGAAAAGAAAGCCTACAAAGCCACATGGGATTCGGAAAGCGAATCCGAAGACGAGGTGACACGGCGAACATGTGTTTCATGGCAAACACACCAAAGGTAACCCCACAACCTCTTGATGAAGATGATGAATTAACTAAAGAAGTTATTGTACATGCTTTTGTTGAACTCTCGGAAACCTATGATAATAAAAAGATTGAATGTTCTAAATTAGAAAAGGAAGTTGCTTTTCTTAAAATCAACTTGCTATTGTTTCTAGAGAAAAAGATGAAATTTCTTCCAATCTCATTTCTACTCAAAATGAATTTAGTGCTTATAAAGTAGCTTGTAAAGCAAAATTTCCTAAGATTGATGAAAAAGAAATTTCCTCTTTAAAAACTAGAATTGTTGATTTTGAAAAGGTTTTGAAGGATTGTGCTTTTAACACTAAGAAACTTGAAGAAATGTTTTCTAAAAAGCACACTTCTCATGCTAAAGATTCTCATGTTAAGATTCCTCATGCTCACACTTCACACTACACTTATGCTAAATCCACACATGCTCACAAGTCTCACACTCACTATGCTTTTAAATATGGTAGAGTGTATAGATGTACTTATTGTGGTAAGAATGGACATTTGGCTAAGTTTTGTTATGACCAAATAAATAGATCAAATAATCTTGTTTGGGTTCATGGCACTAACTCTTTAGGACCCAAGAAAATGTGGGTACCAAAATCAAGTCCTAAATTATTTGATGTAGGTACACACCAAGGCTCCAAGACGTAAGGAGCGGTGGTACCTTGATAGTGGTTGTTCAAGACACATGACATGGGACATCAATAACTTTACAACCCTATCAAGGTACATGGAAGGTGGCACCGTCACCTTCGGGGATGACTCTAAGGGCACTATCATCGGTATAGGTAACATTCAAATTGGTGCATCTCCTATTCTAGAAAATGTAGTTCTTGTTGATGGTTTGAAGCATAACTTGCTTAGTATTAGTCAACTTTGTGACCGTGGACTTAAAGTTATTTTTGATGATTCTTCTTGCAAGATTTTGATGTTAAAACCAATGATTGTATTCTCACTGGTTTTCGTGACAATAATGTTTATATCATTGACATGCTTAATTTAGATTGTTCTACTAAATGCTTGAATGCTTTTGATGAAAATTCTTGGCTTTGACATAGAAGATTAGGACATGCATCTTTTGACCATCTTTTTAGAATTAATTCTAAAGAATTGGTGAAGGGTATACCTTGCTTGAAGTTTAAGAAAGACCGCATTTGTGGTGCGTGCCAACCTGGAAAACAAACCAAGTCTTCCTTCAAACCAATTAAGGATATTATGTCAACTAGGCCATTAGAATTAATTCATATGGATCTTTTTGGACCAACTAAAACTAAGAGTTTAAATGGTAGTAGATTCGCATTTGTTTTAGTTGATGATTTTTTCCGTTTCACTTGGGTTTTCTTTTTGGAACACAAAGATCAAACTTTTTCTCATTTCAAGATTTTTCGAAAAGGGTTGAAAAAGAAAAATGTTTTTCGATTTTGAAAATAAGGAGTGATAGAGGTGGTGAGTTTGTTAACCAACTCTTCATAACTTATTGTGAAGAAAAGGGAATCAAGCATGAAATGTCATGTCCCAGAACTCCACAACAAAATGGAGTTGTAGAAAGAAAAAATAGAACACTTCAAGAGATGGCTAGGACCATGATAAGTGAATATGACCTCCCTCAATATTTATGGGCCGAGGCCGTAAACACGGCATGCTATATTTCAAATCGTATTATTTGTGTAAAAATTCTTCAAAAACATCTTTCGAAATGTATCATTCTAGAAAACCCAATGTTTCATATTTCAAAGTTTTTGGATGCAAGTGTTTTGTTTTAAATACTAGAGATAACTTGGGTAAATTTGATGCTAAGGCTTATGAAGCTATCTTTGTTGGATACTCTACTACTAGTAAAGCTTATAGAGTATTCAATAGATCTTCTCTTACCATTGAAGAATTCATGCATGTTAAATTTGAAGAAACTAATGTGGTTGTTGAGAATGTTGTAGAGATTGACTCATTAGGTGAAGACATGGAGAGACTATCCTTGAAGGACTCACCCGCTCAAGAAGAAAAGCAAGAACCCATTGGTGATGTTCAAGAGGATAAAGAAGAAAGTTCTCAACCGCTTCCTAAAGATTGGAGATACGCTACAAACCACCCAAGGAACTCATCTTAGGTGATGTCTCTAAAGGGGTAACAACTCGCTCCAAGCTCCATGACTTATGTGGTAACTTTGCTTTCATTTCTCATTTTGAACCCAAAAGCATCCTCGAAGCCGAGGCGGACTCATATTGATTGCTAGCCATGCAAGAGGAACTCAATCAATTTGAGCGCAACCAAGTTTGACACCTTGTTCTTAGGCCCCACGATAGACCAATAATTGGTACTAAGTGGATCTTTAAAAACAAGATGGATGAGTCCGGTAATGTCATTAGGAATAAAACTAGGTTAGTGGCCCAAGGTTACACTCAAGTTGAGGGAATTGACTTTGAGGAGACCTTTGCACCCGTAGCACGGCTTGAAGCCATACGGATGACACTAGCCTTTGCATCTTTTAAAAATTTTAAACTTTTTCAAATGGATGTGAAAAGTGCATTTTTGAATGGTTTTATAAATGAAGAAGTTTATGTTGAACAACCTCCCGGCTTTGTTGATCATGTTCATCCTAATTTTGTTTTTAAACTTGATAAAGCTTTGTATGGATTGAAACAAGCTCCAAGAGCTTGGTATGAAAGGCTTTCTAGTTTTCTCATTTCAAATGATTTTGTTAAAGGCAAAGTAGACACAACTCTTTTTACTAAGCATGTTGATAATGACATTTTAATTGTGCAAATTTATGTTGATGATATAATTTTTGGATCTTCTAATGAGTTTTTATGCAATGAGTTTGAAAAGGTTATGCAATGTGAGTTTGAAATGTCTTCCATGGGTGAATTGAATTTTTTTCTTGGACTCCAAATCAAGCAATTGTAAGATGGGAATTTCATATGTCAAGCCAAGTACGCAAAGGAACTCGTAAAGAAGTTTGGACTTGAGGGCTCTAAAGTTTGCAACACTCCCATGGCAACTACAACCAAGCTTGATAAGGATGACCAAGGTAAAAATGTTGATATTAAATTGTATAGAAGTATGATAGGTAGTCTTTTGTATTTGACGGCAAGTAGCCGGACATAATGTTTAGTGTGTGTATTTGTTCTAGATTTCAATCGTGTCCCAAAGAGTCCCATCTTATTGCGGTAAAACGCATTATTTGTTATATTAATGGCACAATTGGAATGGGTCTTTGGTATCCGAAAACCGGAGATTTCTCAATGACGAGTTATTCGGATGCTGACTATGCGGGTTGTAGAGTAGATAGAAAGAGTACTAGTGAGACATGTCAATTTCTTGGTAATTGTCTTGTTTCATGGTCCTCTAGGAAACAAAATTCCGTAGCTCTCTCAACCGCCGAGGCGGAGTATGTTGCCGCGGGGACTTGTTGTGCACAAGTCCTTTGAATGAAACATACTCTCCTTGATTATGATTTGCATTATAACCATATAAAAATATTTTGTGATAATACTAGTACTATACATATGACTAAGAATGCAAATCAACATAGTAAGACCAAGCACATTGAGATTAGATATCACTTTCTTAGAGATCATTTTGAGAAAGGAGATATAGATATGATTATGTTTCTACGGATTTGTAACTTGCCGATATTTTCACTAAACCACTTGATTTTGCTAGATTTTCTTTCATTTGTGGTGAACTTAATATTTGTGTTATTGAATAAAAATGTTTTCTTAACCCTTTTGATGTATGATAAAAGGGGGGGAGAATGAGTTTATGTATGGAAATATGAGTTCATATGGTTTTGGTTCCATATGAGTTTATATATGTTTTTGGTTTTTGATGTGTTTTCAAAGTTTTCAATGAAATCTTATATTTGAGTTTAAGTGTCTTGCAAATATTTTATATCCCATTGTGTTTATGGTTTTTAGTTTCATGGATTTATACTTGCAAATTACATTGTTTTTCCTTGTTTTATATAGCATAATTTGAGGGGGAGCTTTCTCCTCCCCTATACTTTATTATAGCCTATTTGTTTTGTCATCATCAAAAAGGGGGAGATTGTTGGCCCAAAAGGTTACACTCTCCATTTGTTTAGAGTTTTGATGATAACAAAACAAATAAAAGCTATTTGGTACTAATTAGTTTGTTTAAGATAAGTTTCAGGTTAGTACCATATTAGGAGGCCATTGCTTAGCTATTGCAAGAACTTTTAGGTTCACGAAGTAAAGAAGGCGTTTTGCACATCAAGGAAGGAACATAGAAGAGAAGGCTCTAGCAAGGCATTGCATGGCTCAAGACTTCAAGATTGCTCAAGATAATTCATTAGATTTGTTTCTAGTTTTATAGTTTTGTTAAAGAATAGTGAATAGGTTTGAAGCTCCATCACACACGTTTTTGCACACATCTTATTTCCAAAATATTTCCTAGAATATGTACAAAATATTTTTGTATACAATCTTCTGGCTACAAACTCATTTTTATGTTTTATATATATCTCTATTCAAAACTACTTTGTTTAATTTTAAATTCCCTTCAAAATTCTGTTTCTGTTTTGACTTTTGACCTGAGCCGGTCAACCGACCGGCCGACCGACCCTGTGTCAGGTCAAGTCGGTCGACCGTCCCAGTCGACCGAGGTTCTGGCAGCAGGTGCGTATCCGTGTGCACATTTCACGGTCGACCGAGCGGTCGACCGAAACCTGCCTGACTGTAAGTCGTTGCTCTCTGTATTTTTCGGTCGACCGAGCGGTCGACCGCGAGCCGGCAACGGCTCTTATTTTTTGAACATCGGTCAACCGACCGGTCGACCGAGAGAGCCGTTTGAACAGTAACGGCTATTTTTCTGAGCTGGTTTATTTTTGTCTTTTTCTTTCTAAAATGTGTTTAAATGATATTTGCTGGTTCTAATACTTCCTAATTAGCCTTAAGTGGGTTTTATCTTTAATCCCTAGCCCTCTATTATAAATAGGGGTGTTTAGGGAGAGGTTCTTTACAATAAACATTTGCAAAAATTTCAAAAGTTTAAGGCATTCAAAAGAGCTTTGTTTCTTGGTTTTTGTGCTGAAATTCTCTCTCATTTTCTGAAGTGTTTTTCAAAACTCTCTGATTTAGTTTTCTTTTTCCACTTACAAATAAGAGCTTCAATCCTACTCATTGTTCTATAAGGATTTGTAAGGGAAGAGATTTTTTTCAAGAGAGAGTTTGTGGTCTTCTGATCACCAAGAGATACTTGTACTTGAGATTGTGGAGTTGGGTACTCCTGTGTATTTGTAACCTCTTTGTGAAGTTATAGTGGTTAGAAATCCTTCTGGGGAAGGCGGGGACGTAGAGCTGGGTGCTCGAACCTCGGAAAAATTCTCGGTGTTTGCGTTTGGTTTATTTGCTCTTGTTTCTTGCTCTACTTTTATTTCTCTTGTTACTTGCTCTCTACATTCATTGCTATATTCACTTGGTTTGGGTGTTTGTTGCATCATAAATTTTTAATTGTGTATTGATTAGCATTATCACCTATTCACCCCCCTCTAGGTGATTTTCAGTATATAGAACAAATCTAGTATACATTAAACCATGTAAACTTGTTGATTCTATCTATTCATGAAAACCAAGATCGGTTAAACTAAAAACCGAAAATCAGAACATGAAACTTTGAACAAGTGTGTGTGTGTGTGTGTTGTGAACTTGAGCATATCACACTATCTAATCTTTAACAAATGGATCTAAACAAAAACTAAATTATGTACCGAGGTCTACTTGTAGAGCGCCGTCTCCAAGTCGACTCGATCCAAACGTGATCCACCGAGCTTGACTCCAACGAGTGCTAGATATAAATATTGATGCTCGGGCTCTTGAATCACCATGTGAAAGCTCCAAAACACCTTTGTTGAAGCTAATCACCTACTAATATCTTGGTTAAGTATCTGAAACTAAACATCACAAGATTATTAGTAAACATAACTACATGAGTTAATCTTCATCAAAACTAGAGTGGAAGGCCTCTGGGCCAACAATATAGACTCCAAAGTTAATTAAAGAATTTTCGTACCTTTTTGTCAACACAAAAATTAATTGACTAAGTCTATGTTAATCTAATAAAAGAAATAATCTAACCAATATGATCTTTTAGCCGTTCACAATACATGATCCACAAATAATGCTCAAATGCTACTAAATATAATATGTCGTGAAATACCAAATATGAACTAGATACAAAAACGGCATGAGAACAACAAAGTAGGCAAAAACTACAATTAAGTATATTAACCATTAGAAATAATTAACCACCTAATAATATCTTAACTAAAAAATAGTATTAGCAAAAGATAAAATATTACTCCACTGATGAGAATGTGTTTCTTCTCTTCATCTTCTTTACTTTTGATAACAGTCTACCGAAATTAGAGAAGAGACTCGATCATTCGATGAGCTTGCAGGTTTTAGAGAAAAAGTTTCGTAATTTGAGAGTTTCAATTTGAGTCTAGTTGAAAGAGAGAAGAGAGAGATTTTTTTATACTTTTTTCTTTTGGTTTTTGTTTGTTTACTTTTTTACTTTTTCTTCTTTCATGTGGATGTAAAAGTTTCTTCTCATTTTTTTTTTGTAAAGAAAGAGACATATCCTTTTGATATTTTGATTTTAGAAAAGAATGAGAAAAGAGAGTTTCCATGATTTAAGAGTCTCAATTTCGGGGAGATAGAAATAAAAAGTTACAAAGAGGGAGAGTTTCTATGATATGAGAGTTTTATTTATGTAGGACAATGATTAAATAAAATTAAATTATGAAAAAAATAGAGGGGGACAAAGGGGAGACAAGAAAACGTGCATGTGTTTTCTATTTGCTTTTAAGAGTAGTTGTAGATTTTATATATTATATTTTTTCTTCATTCGTGTGGATGTAGAAGTTTCTTCTTATTTTTTATTTTTATTTTTAAATAGAGGGACATGTTCTTTAATGTTTAGAATTTTAAAAAAGAATGAGAAAAGAGAGTTTCATAATTTAAGAATACTATTTTGGAGAAAATAGAAACAAAAAGTTACAGAGAGAGTTCATATGATATGAGAATTTGGTTATAGTAGGACAATTATTAAAATAAAATTGAATCATGAAAAATTAAAAAGACATGGTAGAATAGAGGGGGAGAAGGGGACGAGAAAATGTGCGTGTGTTTTCTATTTGCTTTAGAGAGTAGATTGTGTGTGTATGTCTTTTCTCATTTTTCTAGAATCTAAACTTCAAAGAACATGCCTCCCTGTTAAAAAAAGAAAAAACAAGAAGAAACTTCCCTCTTTTTTACACATTCACTCGAAATAAAAAGTATCTCTCTTCTCTGTTTGAGCTAAACTCAAATGGAGAGCTCAAATTATACAAGTTTCTCTCTAAAAAACCCATAAGCTCATCGGACGACTAAGTCATCTTCTTCGATTCTGATCGACTGCCATTAAAAGTAGAGAAGATGATCGAGAAGAAGCGCAATCTTCACCGATGAGTTGTATTTTACCTTTTGTTGATACTATTTTTTAGGTAAGATATTATTTGGTGGTTAATTATTTCTAAGGGTTAATTTACATTATTTTTCCATGACAAAGGTTTTCATGTCTCAGTTTTGAATATGGTATCTCTCCTAACTCAGTGTATCAAATAGCACGAAAAAAGTTCTTTTGCTTTAAGACTTGATCATCTGATCAAAAAAAATGCAAGATTTTATCAAATTAATGAATGAATTTTTCTTGTTTTTGATATGGGAAATATGAACAACAGTACAAAAAATTTTTCTTCAGATTTGTTTTTTCATTCTTTATAGTTTGTGAAGATGTTCAACTTTTTATTTGACTTGTATCTTTTTTTCAAATCTATTTTTTAATTGCTTCCTTATTTTTCTCTTTTTAATTTTTTTAAATTCTTTATTCTTTACTTTCCAAATTATTTTTCTTATGTATTATTTTTTTCTACTTTTTTTCTTACTTTTTCTATTTTCTTTTGATTTTTCTACACACTTTTACTTTCCTATATTTCTTTCTTTCTTTCTTTCTCTTTCCAATTTTCTAAGAATTTTTTTCTTTTTCTATCATTGTTTCTTGTTTAATGAATTTTTCTAATTTTTTACATTTTTCTTTTCTTTCGTACATATATTATTTTATGGGGATTTTCTTTAAGCCACCTAAGTTAAACTGCAAATAGGAAAAACTCGCGCGCATAATTTTATTCGTTTCAGCCATCTCTTTTTTTAAAGTAAGAATATGTGCCCACGTGTCAAGCACTAAAGCACTCATCAGCGATGCTTGCCCCTTAGTAATCGCTTCAAATAAAGCAGATCACTTCGAAAATGTCTTATTTTTGAGGACTGCGACTATGATCGCAGTCCTCATAAAAATGACTTATTTTTTAGGATAGCGACTATGATCGCAATCCTCACAAAATGATTATAGCTCTACTTCTGAGGACAATCGCAGTCCTCACAAAATGCACTGTTTATGAGGATTGCGATCATGATCGCAGTCTTCACAAAAATATCATGTTTCTGAATCTTTATAGAATTGCGACCATGATTGCAGTCCTCTTTATTAGGACTGTGACCATGATTGTAGTATTTACAAAAATATCTTATATTTGAGTCTTTATGAGGATTGCGACCATAATCGCAGTCTTAAAAAAGGATTGCGATCATAGTGTATTTTTGAGTTTTTGTGAGAACTGCGATCATGATTGCATTCCTCTTTATTAGGACTGCGATCATGATCACAGTTCTCACAAAATATCATATTTCTGAGTCAATCCTCACGGAAAATTGCAATCATAAGTCATAATTCTCACATCAGCATCGTCATCATCATCAAACCCCTCATTCACTGACATCGAATGATCCCTAATGCTTTCTAGATTCAAACACAAACAAAACTCATAACGAGCACGAACAAAATGAGATCTGTAAAAAGGTCGATCCGCGAATAACTCTGCGTGGAGCCAAGGTTGAGGGGAGAGCAACGTCAGGAGAATGTGGAAGGGTAAAATAGGAAATGAAAATATATATAAATAAGTGATGGTTGAGAGGAATCAATTTATGCTGACGTGGATGAGACTATAGCTAAAATATTATGACAGTGAGTTTTTTTTTTAATTATGAAGCAAAGCAGGTGGCTGTAACAGAATACTTCATTACTTTACTTATCTTTTTCATATTCTTTCTTTTTTTTTTCTCCAATAATTCCATTTGAAGTTTCTTTCATTTATTTTTTGTTAGTCTGTTATTTTCTTCTACATTCTTTTTATTTTTTATTGCATTTTAGTTTGCCAGTTTTCTTAATAATTTTCCTCGCCATTTTTTCAAATTAATTCTACATATTTTTAATATTTTTTCTTTTTTGTTGAGACTTTTTACTCTTCTTCTTTTCAACACTTTCTCTTTGTTTTTTATTTGTCCAGTTTTATTCTAGAATTATTTCTTTTTAATTTTTTAAAAAAATTATTTCTTTCCTTTTTAGATATTATTCCATTTTCTTATAATTCTTTTTATTTTTCAAATGTTTTTAATTTTCCTTATCCTTTCACTTTTTTTCTAGATTTTCTATTTTTCTATTTTATTTTTGATTGTTTCATATTTTAATTTTTTATGTCTTTTTATTTTGATTTTGAGCCGTTTTATAAATTCTTTCTTTTATTCTAGTTTTCTCTTTTCTTTATTTTCATTAAATTTTATTTCTTTAGTTTGTTTATATTCTTTTATTTCCATAAATATTTCTTTCTACTTTTGCTATATTTACTTCTTTGTTTTTTTCACAGTTCTTACCTTTCATTTTTTTCCAAGTTTTTTTGTTTTTTCAGATTTTATTTAGGTTTATTGTTCTTTCTTTTGTTTCTTTCCAAATTTTTATTTTCATTTTTCAAGATTCTTTTTCTAATTTTACTTTTGATGTTAGTTTAGGTTTTTTTCTTCAGATTTTTTTATTCTTTGAAATTTTTGAAAATGTTCAACTTTTTAATTATTCTTACTTTTCAATTTAATTAATTTCTTTTTTTCTCTATTTCTTTATTTATTTTCTAATTTTTCTTTCTTTACTATACAAAATTTTGTTTTTTATTTGTTATTTGCTTCTACTTTTTTTCCTTCTATGTTTTGTTTTGTATATTTTTACTACTTATATCTTTCTTATTCTTTCTTTGCACATATTCTAGCCTCTTTCTTTTCCTTTCTATAATTGATTCTTTTCCTTTTTTCTTACTCTTTATAAATTTTTGTTTTCTTTTTCTTCCATTTTTCTTGTGTATTTACTATTTACTTTTTTATCTTTTTCATTTCATTTTTCTTTTTACCTATTCTTTTCACTTTATTTTCTCTTTTATTTATTTTCTTTTTCTAGGTATTTTTCCTTTTGAAGTTCTTTCATTTATTCTTTCAGTCTTTTGTTTCCTTCTACGTTTTTTTTCCATTTCAATACGTTTTGCTTTTTTATTTTTATCCATATTTTTTCTTTAGTTTATCCAATTCTACTCTACATATTTTTAAATTCTTTCTTTGCTTTCAAGTCTAGATTTTTACGTTTCTATTTCCAGTTATCTCTTTCTTTCTTCATTTTTTATTTTTATTCCAAATTTCCTTATTTTTATTTATTTTTATATTCTATTACTTTCTTTTTCACATATTATTCTACTTCTTTTTCTTTCTTTTTTCTAAAATTTTAATTTATTATATTATTGTATTGTATTTTTTAATTTTTTTATTCTGATTCTATTCTATTCTTTAAACTCTTCTCTTTTTTAAATGCTTTTTTATTCTTTTATTTCTTATCGAATATTATTTTCTTTATATATAATTAATTGTTCTCTATTTGTTTATAAAATATAGTTAAATATTATGCTTAATCGATGAATATAAATTTTTCTAAATAAATAAATCAAATAAAACTATAAAATAGATACCCATATCAAATTAGAGATCACTCAAGTTGACAAAATATTTCACGTGCATGGCACGTGCACTTTTCTAGTCTATAACTTCTCTTAAAAACAAATAATATAAAGCACGTGTACTATTGTTTGTCACCCCCACTTGTTCGGCCGATTCTTTTTTCCTCATCATATTATATTTAAATAATTAGTTTTATTTTAATGTTATTGTCCAAATTATAATTAGAACTTTCAAACTAAGAAACCCTCTCTTTTATTTTTCCCCCTATTGTTCTAATATAATTGTAACTCTCAAATTATATAATATATAATTAAATTCTCAAATTATGAAAACTCTCTTCAACGTCATTCTTTATAATGTTTTAATATATTGGAGCTCTCAAACAATGAAAACCTCAAAATAAATTCTCAGATTATAGAAACTCTTCTGATTCTTTTTTTTATCCTATAAATTTTTGTTTTCTTTCTTTTCATGACTATTTTCATTTATCATTGTTTTCTTTTATTGTCTTTTTAGATAAAAACCCGACTCTTAAAAACCCTGATCTCGACTCTCTCATTTCTAATTTAACTTTGTGCTTCACTTTTTTCAATTCTTTTATGTGATCTTTTTTGTGAAGATTTTCTCCTCTTTGTTTTCGCTCATTCTATTTTCTATATTTTGTTTTTACTGTTATGAAAATACTTTCTTCCCCATTTTATAAATATAAAAAATTCTTATTTCTTTTAATGATTATTTTCTTTTTTATTCTTTATTTATTTTGTTTCTATTCTACTTTTCAAATCATTTTTTTATAATTCTAAAATGAAGAAAATGTGAGAAAGTCGATGTACCTGACATCGATCAAATATTAGTATGCTTTTGGTTATCGTGTGTGCCAAGAATTTCTAGTATAAAATTAAGGGTCTGTCAATTTGCAGGTGTCACCTTTCATTGTTTTGTTTTTTTTTTGTCGTTGAGTTTATAATTTTATTATTTAATGTTTATTTAAAGATATGTGAAATGACTCACCGCGGACGTGACATGACTGAAGTAAAGTATTTTGAAAAAAATTGATTTTTAAAATTATTTTTAAAAAGTGTATTTTTATTCTAAAAAAAATACCCTAAAATCTAATACTGTAGTACAATATTCCCTCTGTGATATAGTCATATTTGATATTAGCTTCCAGTCTTTGCTTCCAGTCTCAAATCTCTGAGCAGATGATAGACAAGCCAGATACAGTTTGGATCATCAATAAAACAATTAAAAAAAAAAAAAAAATCTAAGTTCCTTCAAACTATACTAATTAACATTAGATTGACAATATCCTTTGATCAAACTCACTCGAAAACATGATCCAAAGCCATCAGAGCTCAAGTTGTAAACATGATCCAAAGTCAATGATCACCATGAACTATCATCACATCAGACATACCAAAGAACACCGAAATATCCAAAAGATATCAGACCACATTTTGCGAATAAATTAGGCGCGGGATACATTTTAGAACACTCTATTTCATCACAATCAGTGTATTTACATCAAATTATAGCTCCCCCGCAGCAACACAAACATTTGATATGGCTGTTGAAAATTAGCGAGGGGAGTAAATAAATCATATCAATCTCAAAATAATCACGAATCAAAGCAAACTGGCTGATGAACTTCAGCTCCTTGTCAGAGGATCATAACCCAAACTGGAGGACTGAAACACAGATTTCATGTTATACCGTGGAAGAAGATTATAGACAATGAAGCTGAGGTATTAGGCAATTGAATATGATAAAACCTTTTGGCAGTCAGAATGACGATGTGCCAACAGAAGTAGACCGTCCTGAAGCTTGTAGTTCCTTCAAGGTACTCGCTAGCCAGTCCAAGCCTCGTATAGGCCATCACCTTTCAGGGCACAAGTTCCTTGGATGTGCCATACTCGGTTCCTCAAATCATACAGACCTAGCCCCTCGCACACCTCCATCGGTGTCATTGCACCTTTCTGAAAGAAGTAGTCAATGGTTTTTGTTAAAGTTTGAAAAGAAAATCATGCGAGACACAAGTATCTCAGAATGAAAGAACATATGTTAGTACTCTCGGCAGGTTACTTTTCATTAGAAGCACCCACTGATTTAAGAAAAGAAAAACTAAAAATATCCAGCATTTCTCAACTGAACCATTAAATTTAGATGACCTCAAAGCTTTCTATTTCTAAGTGGTCAAAATAAGTGGGGAATGTAAGTAGTATAGAAAGTTCAAAGGTGTTGAACAACAGTTGAAAAACTCGTGCTGATAAGAATGTTAATCCCAAAGAGAATTAAAAGAAAGGAGTGCACAAATTAAACTATGCTGAACAATGACCCTGCAGCAACAATGTATGTCAGACCCTGCACAAACCATAATACAGCACAAACACAAGGACCTTGTGGCCACTATGATCATGGATACGTTGGACCCTAAAAGCCATAGATACAGTGTATAAAGGCTTAATTTCACTAAACTAGAACTTTCACTGTTTTTCAGAAAATTACATTATAATTGCTTTATTATCCATAACCCCCCTAAACTTTTACCTGTTTTTTTACTAAATAAATGGTTAAATAAAATAATTTCAAAAAAATACTAATTTTACTTTTTCTTCTTTGGCTCCTTTTTCCTTCCTCTTCCTTATATTTTAAACCAATAACATGCAAAATCCAGACCCACATCCTTGCAGCACTCCCATCCAGTTTGCTATTTCTATCTTCTCCTTTTCCCCTATCCAAAATCACCTTCTTTTTTCCCTCTTTCTGGACATTGAAATCTGAGATCTAAGAAAACTGTGATATGATCATCAGAAGAGTTTCGTTTGGATCCAATTAACTCATCTGCAAGGGCAAAGAATACCATAGAATTTATTAGAGAACTCGTTCTAGATACATGACTGAAAAATAGAGAACGTTGAACTTTGAAGTTCATAGTCATGAAATTGAAGTTCTTGGGTTTGATGGTATTTAAGTAATTAGGCTTTGTCTGAAGAGAGGGAACACCGATTTTCCTTTTGGGTGGAATTATATGGGTTTGGATTTGATTGAATAAAAGAGATGAGTTTCAGGAGAAGAGGTGGAAGAGAAGGGCTTTTTGCAAGGAGAAAAAAGAAACCGTCGTCTTTAGTTTGAGTGACAAGAAAAGTGCTTTTGTAGAAAGTTTTTTTTTTTATACTGTTGCGATGAATGCAAGGGCATAAAATTGCTTGAAAAAGGCTCAAAACTCATGGCAGTTATGAAAAATAAAGCAAGTTAGTGGTAGTGTTACAAAAATCAGTGAAAGTTCATGGTAGCTTAGTGAAATTAAAAGTTAAAACCCGACATAAAAGCCATAAAGAGCTCAGCCATCTTGTAAAAGGTGATAGCTCTGCGGGTTAGGTGAAGTAAGATGTGACCCTACATAATTAAACGCCATGAAGAGAAATAAATATGGCAAGAAAATGCGAGAACTGATGAAAAACAAGATGAGACTGTAGGTAGCCCAGACAAGAGGCCTTGATATTTTCATTCAGTTATTGCACATTTGTTATCGCCCTTGATGTAAATGAAGGGTTATGTGGAGAAAAAGGAGGAAGTTCATTTTATGAGTTATTATTGTATTTGGATTTGGATAGAGTAATTCATCAAGTAAAATCATCCATTGAATATTCCAAATTTCAAAAGCAAAAGCAACTCACAAGTGGTCTAATTTGGACAATATTTCATTAAGTCAAAATTACTTGTCTGAATTTGGATCACAATATTTGGACAACACTTGATTAAGTCAAATAGCAAGTGGTAGAATAATTTGAATCCATACTCAGTACCTAGTCACTAACACATGAAAGGAGTTTCCCTCTCACTTAGAGATTTCAAATATTAAAATGGAATTTCCTATGGTCTGCGGTTAGAAAACAAGTGCCACACAACGATATAAACGCTGGTGTCACATGTTGCAATTTGCAAACATCCCAATATGAGGATATGGCTATATATGTACTTAGTTGTGAAGATAAATACATTTAGAACATAAAATTGCTACATTTCAATTTGTAAGTGGAAGAAACTAGTAGATTAATAATTTTGTCAAGAGAAACACAAAACAAACTCCATATTATACAGTCTTTATAAATGGAAATAGCAGCTGCTTGACAAGTGTATGCCTCTTACACCCAAGAACCCACTTCTACCCAAAATTTTGGTCATAAGCAGTTCCCAATGAAACTAGGAATAGCTTATGCCAACCTTTTGACTTCTTATACCCAAAATTCCTCTAGTACCCAAAAACCTGAATCCAAACACTGCTAGATATATGACCTCATGATACCTATTTGATATTATGTCAAGGAGGCATAAAGTGTTATACCAAAAAAATGAGTACTAAGTTTATTCAAGTGTTCCAGGGGCAATAATTGCATCTACAGCCCAAATTCAGGTTATATTATATACTTACCTTGAACAGCGGTTATTCCTATTTCCTTCCCCCAACTATATATTTTCCCTTCTGTAATAATTAATCTCATTCTATGAGGAAAGGATATTGTCTTAATCTAACATCTTTGTCCCTACAAGTCTCTTTCTATTAGTTGAAGAATACTTGTCTATGGCACTTAGAAAGGAATTAACGCAAAAAGCCATACATGAACCCCTAGTGAGTCTTAACTCAGTCCAGATACCTCCCTCCTATAATCCTAACTGGCATAATACAAGTACCACGTGCTCAGGAAAAAGCAAGCAAACATCATATAAGGTAGGTTGAGATATTTATAGGCTTCAGCAGATAATGAAAAGAAAGGAAAATTCATTAAACACTTCTTCATCAACAAAGCTAAGATATTAAAGCTTAAAGTTTTAAACTGATATGAAGGTCATAAATACTATAGCCTGGATCATGGGAAAAACAGTAGTAACAGGGATCAGAGAGTACAGTATGCACAGATGTGCATGATGGTTAAGTATGTAAGCATCAGTATAAAAAATGAAGCTCAATCAAATAATAATCAAGCCAGTCGGTAAGAAAAAGGTTCTAAATTCCTTTCTTAGTAACTTTTGCCTCCCTAGTTGCAAGTTGAAAAAATAACCAGATATTCAATGTAATAATAAATTTAATTTAAACAATATAGGGACATGGGTACTACCAAATGAAATGAAAATATTCTGGTAACCAAAAGCAGAGGAGAAGCATCAGTGCTAAAGGCTACAGGTAGTAACAAAATATATATTATATTCACTCTGATCATCTGTACATGGCTCTCCAATACCCGTAATCTCAAGTTTTAAGGATGCTTTTGAGTTTTAGTGTATTCCCAGATCTCATCTAAATCCAAATACATAGTAAATAACTTACTCCTTGAACTTCATTTTATATATGTTCTCGTATCTAGATTTTTCCAAATTGCACGCCAAAGAAAATACTGGGAATATCTTTCACGAATTACAAACTTATGGAGGATGCTGCAATTTCCTTACAAATGCAACCTTATGCCTAAAATGTTTCGCAATTATGCTCCGGTGATGATGTTGGATTCCTTCAAATCTTGTTCATATATCGCAATTAAATCATTGTACTAGTTGGGTTTCAAAGAAGACATGGCATGATTAATTTGCCGGTTCCTCAAAAAAGGATTAAATGACCAACAGAATTAGTATGCAGGATGAAAAGATAGCAAAGCAGATATTGCAAGCTCAGAAACCACGTGGGATTGAAAAGCTAGGGAAAACAAGCTACAGTTCTTTACAGGAGCCCTGTTGGATTTAGAGAACATCAACAGTTCAAGTTAAAGTTTGCTGCTACCCAAATGATGATGGACTAGAGTCATGTCAAGATTTGATAGAATTAATGCCTTAACATAGAGTTAAAAATTAAGAAGGGACATCTCACTCTATGGAAATAGTAAACTTTATGATATATTATACATTAAGTGGCCAAGAGAAAGAGAGAGACCATAGCCTGAGTTCTAGTTTGACTCTAGATACTTCAGCCATCCCTACGACAAAGAGCGTATACAAGTCTCTATTTGCTATAAACTGTAACAAGTTACATTATCAGTGCACTAGTTCATTGAGTATAGCACACATGTTTTAGAGTTGATGATGAGATATGTTTGCCATGTAGGATGACAATGAAAGGGCAAATTATCATCAATATTTAACAAAAGGCAAAGTTTTTAGTTCTTTTACAAGGCTAAGAATGTGCTAGTGGCCAAGTATTCAACCTTAAGCAAAGGAAAAGTTGGCTAGCCTGGCTTTAGAAACTAAATTAAACCACTTTGAAAATTTGCGTAATACTGGGTAAGACATAAAAAATGAATAGTATGTGTCATTTCATGAAGCGAACTCATATAAATGGACAAGGCTTGGAACTTTCAATCACACAAAAAATTATAAGGTCTTGCCTTCATGCAGACCCATGAATTCATCAACCAGGAATCTTAATAAGCAATCTTCCTCTTGAAGATTCTTTCAAAATGAGTGTGAGAATCTTCTACCTTCCTAGTTTATCTAAGCTAGCTTTGAGGGACATTTTCATTTGCTTCTCCCTACATAATTTAGCTTGTTTAATACAATCCTAACCCTGTAAGCGAATACCAAAGATATATGTCCAGATAATAGTTGTTTATGTTTCAATTTTTTTTTATAAAAACACAATGAAAAGCAGGTGTCTCCAATAGAATCAAATTAGCATGGAACATGGAATTCAGGTTGCATATTAAACAACTATGCACGTGCATGAAGTCAAGTTTCATTAAAGGAACATCCGTTATTACTTTCATACAAAACTTTCTAACATACCATATCCTGTTTGTTCGCAAAGACCAATATGATACTGTTGAGCATGAAGGGATCCCTGATAATCGCCTGACAGAGAGATATAAAGTGTTCAATAAAGAAATAGCTTCTTTATAAGCAGCAAAAGACTAACAATAATAGGCCATTAATAAATGGAATAAAGAAAAAAGAGGTAGAACCTGAAACTCTGCTCTAGCTTTTCCAATTCTCTCTCTGTCCAAGGAGTCAACAACATAGATCTGCAAGAAAGAAACGCACTAACAAATTTGGAAGCCTGACAATTGAAATGTGTGGCAGGATCAACAACATTTTTCTTCTTTACGTTAATCCAAACTCTTGTAAGAAGAGATGATTATTCGTTAAACTGATCAGCTTTGAAAGCAGCTATAGCAAGATAGCGGTAATGACTTAAACTGCCTAGAATAAACTATCTTTACTTGATTAGCGTAGAGCACCAATTACAAAGATTAGGACTTCAGATATTAACCCCTGCAGGAAGAACAAGGATACCGTTCCAGAATATAGTAGCACATAGAAAATACGTCCACATATAAATTTGTCCACATACTTCAGATAGAGCTTACTTACCAAGCCATCAGTATTATTGAAGTAATGCCTCCAAAGAGGTCTCAGTTTTTCTTGCCCACCAACATCCCACACTGTAAATACCACATTTTTATACTGAACTTTCTCTACATTGAAACCTACATAACAAGGATAGGAAGAGTCAATCACAAGACCCGGTCTGATTCAGTAAAACCAAGACCCAGTAGTCATAAGAGACTTTCGAAATATACTTTCAGGTGATTACACAAAGAATAATGAAACAAAAGTCACGTGAAACTTGGTTAATTTTACATGTTAAAACTTAAAAGGGAGAACAAGTAGCAGAGCTCAGAGTAAAGAAGGAGATACTGAGAGAAAAAACTATATGGAGATAAAAGTCACCAGATTTGAAGATAGTGTTAAAATGTTTCAGATCCCATGTCTTGAAGGTTTTAACATGTAAACAAAACTTGCAAGTTGTAATGTCCTTGTTACGATATTTGTTATTTTCCGCGCATAGAGGTTTAGGTGCCTATGTAAATGTCTCCCCTTTATTAACTTGAATCGCAAATTCACAATAGTATTAAACCCTTTGATTAATAGGCTTTTCCCAAAACTCTTGCTTCCAGTTGTCCTAAACCCTTGGAATATAGATTATCCAGCAAGTATCTGATCTTAATCGTCTGAGCTTCCTGGTCTTTTCTACAAATAGTTGATCTCAACAACCTGACCACCAGTAACATAACTGTTTGTCCTAGAAAATGCAGATTACAGCCAGCAAATTATCTAAGCAATGCTGGGCATAGCCTTCACAGTAATGACATGGCCACCGCATATTGTTTTCACTAGTCAAGAATTGGTAATGATTATGGTTTTGAAGATTCTTATACCAAAGGTTTTAGCCAGTCACAACAATTTTAACTCCTGTACACTTAGTTCTCAATCAAGTTGGATTTCTGATTTTGCTGGGGCTTGCCAAGGTGAAAAAGGCAACATAAGGTGGAACTAATATACAATAACAAGTCCTAATTATATGATTGTTACTTGAGAAACATGCCATGCAACACATATGATTTGCATCCATACTTTTGAATAAACAGTAACCAAGTCATTTAACATTGGAAATTCATTTCTATCATAAACAATTCTTCGCAGGTTCTTCAAAACAATAAAAGGCCATGTAAATGAAGAACTTTTTGTCCTATAATGCTTGATAATCTTCAAAACATTCTTTCTAAAAATCTTTATGCAAAATAAATTATGTTATTTTTGATGCCTCGGTGAGGATGTCTATGAAATTTTCACCCAAACTTCTGTTAGGCTTCCGATGGTTTCCTAAGTGGGAGTTTTCCTCTAACTGTGGACAGGCTTGGGAAACAGAGAAAGAAATGTAATTGTTAAAAGCCAAATGCGAGAATGAGAAAATATGAAGAAGATAGAAGTTCTCAAGAAGCACATATTCCAACCAATATTAAACCACATGAGGACTATGACATTTTGGTTGCAATATTGATAAACATCTTGTTAGAATAGTTATTGGGCTATTGGTTATTGAGCTATTGGGCTTCTACCCAATAGACCCATACCCATCACTCTTATTATATATATGTATTGTCTCTCCTTTATTATCAATCAATTCCTTTTTAAGGTTTTCTATTTCGTATCAGAGCAAGAGAAATCCCAACCCTAAAATTCTTTCCTCTCTTCTCCGCAACCACCTCCTCCAAGTCTCCAAGGATTGCCGCCCCACCACCACTAGTGCTGCAACATCTTCCAACATCTCCAAGGAGTGCCGCCCATACTCCAAGTCACCAAGGAGTGCCGCCCCACCTCCAACATCTCCAAGGAGTGCCGCAACTTCTCTAAAAATCAGATGTTTACTTCTGATCTGGTCTTCTTGATGATCTACAAGGTTTCTTTGGTGAGATCTGCCTTGTCGGCTGCTTTAAAAAAAATCAGATTTTTACATCTGATCTGGCTATTTTGATGCTCTACAAGCCCTATCTGGTGAGATTTGATCTGTTTACTACTCAAAAAATTAGATTTTTACATCTGATCTAGCATCTTTGATGCTCTACGAGACTTCTCTGGTGAGATCAACTCTGTTTACTGCTCAAAAATTAGATTTTTTACATCTGATCTGGCTATTTTAGGCTGACTATGGTACTATTTGGTAACTAAGTTACTTGTTTCTCTTCATTACTGGCTGTTTATTGCTACTACTGGCTATCTTTCTGGTAATTTTATAACTGACTGTGAAGTCGGTTTTCTCAAGTACTTCATCCTCTTTTATTTCTCCATCTTGACTCTCTGATGATACTGCTCATGTTCTATCGGATACTACTTCTGCACCTTCTGGTACTCCTACTGTTCACATATCACAGGACGAGTATGACAAGTTACGTCAACTCGAGTTTTATCAGACAAGTCATTCATCAACTCATCCATCCTCTTCAGGTATGAATGCTTATATTGCCTCTCCTCACACCTTAGATATTAGATTCAGGAACCTCATCTCACATGATAGGTATTATGGACAAATTCACTTTTTTACATCTTTTCACTCAATTTTCTTCTGTTAACATTGTTGATGGTACACAATCTCCTGTCCTTGATGATGGGGTAGTTCAGGCTACTCGATCCATGAACCTTAAAAATGTGTTATATGTTCTAAAATTTTCTGTAAACTTGTTATCCATCAGCCAGTTTACCAAACAACATAACTGCAGTGTAACATTTATCCCTCTTTCAGGACCTGACAACTAGGAGGAGGATTGGTTCAGATCAGAAGAGAGGAGGCATGTGCTATTTGGATGACGGAGTGTCCCCTACTGGCTTAGTTGCATGTCAGTTTGATCCTATTCTACTCTGGCACTGGCGTTTGGGTCATCCCTCATTGCAGAAGTTTCCGTCGGTAATTTCTATTGAGTCTTCTTTCTCAACACTTGGTTGTGCGTCTTGTGAGATGGGCAAACATCATCGTGTCTCTTTTCGAGTCGAGTCAATAACCGTAATAGTTTTGCATTTGAGTTAGTTCATTATGATGTCTTGGGTCCTAGTCGTGTGCCTTCATCCAAAGGTTTTAGATATTTTCTAATCTTTGTTTGATGATTTCTCTCGTATTACTTGGTTATATTCACTAAAAGAGAGGTCTGAAGTTTATGGTGTCATCGAACTTTCCCCTAATGAAATAAAAACTTAATTTTCTATCTCTATCCATGTGCTTCGCACTGACAATGCCCTAAAATATATGAAAAATGATGTGTCCTTTTTTTGTTCTAATAATGGGATTATTCATCAAACTTTCTGCTCTCATACGTCCCAGCAGAATGGTGTTGCGGAACGCAAATACATACACATCCTCGATGTTACTCGAACCATGATGATTCATATGCATGTTCTGAAGTATTTGTGGGTTGATGCACTTTTAAGCGCCTGTCATTTAATTAATAGGATACCCTCTTCAGTTCTTCATGGTAAAATCTCTTTTTCCTGTCTATATCCTGACAGAAGTATCTTTTCAGTTCCTCCGCGCGTTTTTGGTTTTACATGTTTTGTTAAGGATTTGTCTCCAGGTCTGGATAAACTATCCCCAAGGTCTATAAAATGTGTGTTTGTTGGGCATTTTCGAACTCAAAAAGGATATTGATGTTATAGTCCATCAACCAGAAAGTATTTTGTGTCAGCCGATGTCACATTTTTTGAATCAATTCCCTACTTTTCTCCACAAGGTCCAGTTACTATATCGGAGTATTTCTCTTTCACCGTCTGTTCCTTTGCCTGCACTTGCTGTTGTCTATGATGTCTCTTCGCCAGTGTCATTAAAAGACACTACAACACCACCTGCACCAAAGACACATCAGGAAAAAGACTTCAGACATGTCTACACTCATCGGCAAAAAAATCTTGCCTCTGAACCAGTTCCAACCGCGTCCTCTCCAGTAGAAGGTCCACCTCCTCAGCCCCGTCAGTATCTTCCTCTGATTTTTGATGTTCCTATTGCCCTCCGCAAAGTAAACGATCTTATACTAATCATCCTATTCACATTTTATTTCATATGATCATCTTACTCCTTTTCGCCAGTTTGCGCTGTTTTTATCCTCTGTATCTTTATTCAGGTCGTATGAGGAGGCTATATTGATACCTGTCTAGAAGCAGGCTATGAATGAGGAGATAGATGCTCTTATTTATCGAGGAACTTGGGAGTTAGTCTCTGCACTCAAAGATGTCGTTGTTGTGGGTTGTCGATGGGTCTATACCTTGAAGTATCGCCCTGATGGTTCAGTGGATAGGTATAAGGCCAGGCTTGTTGCCAAAGGATATACTCAAACCTATGGTGTGGACTACTTTGAGACTTTTTCACCAGTTGCTCAGTTGAACTCCATTCGAATTCTGTTTTTTGTTGCTGTTAATATGGAGTGGCCCTTATTTCAACTAAATGTCAAGAATGCCTTTCTCTATGGAGATTTGAAGGAGCAAGTTTATATGGGGCAACCTCTAGGGTATATTGCTTAGGGGATAATACTGTATGTAGCTTAGGACTATGGACTCAAACAGAGTCCAAGGGCATGGATTAAGAAGTTCAGCATGGTTATCTCTGGCATTGGATTTGCTCGTTGTCATTCAGATCACTCAGTATTTGTTCGTTATACTAAGTCTGGCTCAGTGATACTGACTGTGTATGTTGATGATATTTTGCTAACTAGGAGTGACTTTGTGACCTTAGCAGAAACAAAGGAGTATCTCAAACGACATTTTGTGACGAAGGATATGGGGAAGCCAAGATATTTTCTTGGGATTGAAGTTGCTTATCAAAAGCATGGTTTACTTCTATCTCAGAGGAAGTATACACTTGATCTCCTTGAGAAAACTGGCATGCTAGGGTGCAAACCTGCTAGCACTCCAATGGAAGCAAATATGAACTTATGATGTGATAACAGTCACTTACTTGATGACCCTGGACAATATAAGAGATTGATTAGGAAGTTGATCTACTTGACAGTTACTAGGCCTGATATAATCTTTGCAGTTGGAGTACTGAGTAGATTTATGCATCAGCCTAGAGAGATTCACTAAACAGCTGCTCTAAGGATTCTTTCCTATATCAAAAGCTCTCCTGAAAAAGGTTTGTTGTACAAGAAACATAGACATGTTTATATTCTTGGCCATTCTGACTCAGGATATGCTGGTGATAAGGGAGATAGGAAGTCCACAACTGGCTATTGCACATTTGTTGGAGAAAATCTGGTGACATGGAGCAAAAGACAAGATGTTTCTAGATCTAATGCAGAGACTGAATATAGAGTCATGGTACATACTACTTGTGAAATGATGTGCTGAAGAATCTGTTATTGGAGTTTTGTTTTCGTCATCTAGGCTATATGTCTATGTTTTGTGATAATCAATCTGCTATCTATATTGCACAAAATCAGGAGTTCAATGAGAAGACTAAGCATATAGAAGTTGACTGTCATCTTGTCAGAGATGCATGGACCAAAAGGTGATTTCCCTCTCATTTACTCCATCGTCAAAGCAGTTGGCAGATCTACTCACCAAAGCAGCTTCTCCAAAGGTATTTTTTATCTTATGTAGCAATTTGGGCACGGTTGACATTTATGCTCCAGCTTGAGGGGGAGTGTTAGAATAGTTATTGGATATTGGTTATTGAGTTATTAGGCTTCTACCCAATAGACCCATACCCATCACTCTTATTATATATATGTATTGTCTCTCCTTCCTTTTTAGGATTTTCTATTTCCCTACACATCTATAGGGTGCAACACTACAGTAATCATGGCTGGCCTATAGTTTCTTCGCTATGCTTTGCCACAAGTATTCTAGTCCATTTATGTCACCATTCAAGGGATCTACTTCTCTAGTTCTCAGGAAGACAAGAATAAATTTGGTTTTCCGCCTACTAGCAGGGTTTAGGGCTTTGCACTGGATTTCAACCCTTGACACCGTGATTGGGACAGTTATTTTATTTAGTTTAGTGTGCGCACATGTAGTCTTTTATTTTCTTTATTAGTTTTTTTATTTTCTTTATTTGAGGCACGAGTAGCGCACTTGACCTCTTTTCTATATATCTCTTGCAATTCTTTTGCTTAGATAATTAATGAATGGTTGAGCCTCAACCTCGCCTTCATCCCAACCAACCACGACTGTCGCTTACATCTGACTTTGAATCGACCAAGACTCGGCCCACTTGCATCTTCACAACCCAAATCTGACCTTGTCTTCACCCACAAAATCCACCTTTGTCTTTGTTGATGAAACCCACCTCAACCTCAACACTCGACTTCACACCCCCTCCCTCTCTCCGCACGACATCCTCTCACGTCACAGCCCAAAACCAGCCCTTTCAAATCTCCTCTTCTCGTCGTCGACATCACCTCAGATTTGGGAGTCCTCGCCGACCCGTCAACCACTCCAGCCTCTCCGACGACTCTCGACAGCAACGTTGGCCATGGCAACATCAACCTCGCATCTTGATCTGCAAACCGCTGACACCTCCCTTACCTGACCCCAAGACAACACCAGAGTCCCCACTTCCTCTTAACTCCAACGCCGAAGTCCTTCACCACCGCTCTGTAACACACCATCTTCCTCTTTCAACCCAAGCATGAAGCAGCCAATTCGGGTTTAGATTTGATCCGAGCCTGATCCGCTACAAACTTTAGTCTGATCTATAATCAACCTTAACCATATCCGATTTAAACCAGCAATCCAGATCTGATTCAGAGTAGCAAAGTCAGACCCGAAACAACCCGCAAGCAATCCGATCCGACTGCAATCATATACAAGCTAAATCAGTCTCATTATTGAACCGACCCCACCCGCATAGTATTGGACCTGTTAAACAACAGATCCAGACCCGTTGATAGTCCAAATTTGTTTTTTGGCCATTTTTTGATCATTCAGAAGCCGATTTGAGCAGTTTTCAAGGCGTTGGATTCATGAATTCATTCACGTTCTAAGGGATCTCAAGTTCAAAGGCAACCATCCTTCAACATGCCTATAAGGATCCGGAATGCTACAATTCCAATCCAACCCATTTCAGATTCAGACCCTTTGGCAACAGATTCAGTCTTCAAATTTTTGAAATCTTTGTGTGTATGATGCATAAAGTAGGTGAGAGATTCATCTGGGTATGAGGCCCTAGTTATTGATTTCTAAATTCAACCACCATTTGAGTCTAAAATGAACGTATTTACAGCAATGAACTCAAGAATAACCATCGTCTATATTTTCTTTATAACTAGAGGATAAGTTTTCTCCAACCAGGAGAGAATTGATGGGGACATTATCCATTTATTTTATTTAGTATGTGCACGTGTGGATGTGGTGCACGAGTAGTCTTCTATTTTATTTTATTAGTCTTTTTTTTATTTAAGGCACGAGTAGTGCAGTGGCCTTTTCTCTCTCTATATGTGTGTGTGTAGAGAGAGATGTTGGCCCAGAGGCCTTTCATCTTAATTTTGATGATGACTAACTTATGAAGGTTAGTTTACTAATGATCTTGTGTTTAATAAGTTTCAAATATTGATCAAGATCTTAGTAGGTGATTAGCTTTAACAAAGGATTCAAAGTCCAGTTTTGAAGCTAACACATGATTCTATAACGCGCGCGTCAAGATAGTATCTAGCACTCGGTTGGAATCAAGCTCATTTGGATCGTGTTTGGATCGAGTCGGCTTGGAGAAGGAGCTCTAGTTTTGTTTTAGATTTGGGTAAGGATAGCTTAATCTTGATATGCTAAGTATACACATACAAGATAAATAGTTTTTGGTTTCGGTTTAACCGGTTTTGGATTTTCAAAGAATACATATATGATTTTCATGAATAGATCGAATCAAAAGAAGTTTTACATGGCTTATATGTATAGTGGATTCATTCATATACATTGTTTAGTTCATATTGTCTAAAAACTTACTTTGATGTATATCTAGTTCATGGTTTTAAGTTTTATTTTTAACAAAAGTTTTGGATTTACTGTCAAAAATATAGATATATCTCTTATATGTGTATTAGATTTTATCCATACACAATATGCTTTAAAAGTGTTTCTATATCATGTTTTTGTATTTATACAAGTTTTGGAGAATGGATTTTCAATTTAAAATTCAAGTTTTAGAAAATACCATTTTTGGTTTAAAGCTCAATTTCTATATCACAAAAATAGTTTAAATTGTTTCAAATATGTGTTGAATTTTAGTCACATAAATATTTATAAGAACGTATTTTTGTGAATTTTATGTGATTTTATGAGATTTTATGGGCATTTAAAAGACCAAGTTTTCAAACACTAAAACCCTAACCTGAGCCTACTGGCGGTCGACCGAACCAGAGCTCGATTGACTGGGCGCTCGACCAATGTGCACAGACGTGCACAGCTTGCCTTAGCCTTGGGCCAGTCGACCATACGATCACCGATCCATAGAAATTGCTCTCTGAATCTGGTCCCGGTCGACCGACTAGAAAGTTCGCTCTCTAGTTCTGGCCCAGGTCGACCGACTAGAAAGTTCGCTCTCTAATTCTGGCCCAGGTCGACCGATCATTCGATCGACCAGAGAGTTCGCTGGTCGGTCGATCGGGCGAACGACCGACAGGCAAATTGCCTTTGGGCGGTCGACCGGTCAGTCGACCGACAGCCCCAACGGTCAGAAATCTGACTGTTTTCCGGTCGCGTGTCGACCGACAGGTCAGTTTTGACCTGACCTGAAGCCCAACGGCTATATTTTGGATCCACTATAAATATAGGTTTCTTTGGCCAGTTTTAACCAAGATTTTTTATAGCAATTTTCCTATCTTCTAAAGGGTTTTCAACAAGTTTTCAAAACAAGTGTTTGTGCCAAAAATTCTCTTCTTTATTTGTTTCAAAGTTTTTAGAAAATCAAAGAAAATCAATATTTGAGAATTTCAGTTTTGTTCATTTCTTTATCTATCAAGAAATTTTTCCAAGAGTTTTTCTTTGTGTTTTCTTTTTCAAAACACTTTATTTTTCTCACACTTGAGCTATCAATTCTATACCTATCTATAGGATCTTATTTTTGTGAGAAAAATTGTTTGTGTGTGCCCACACTTGTGTTCAACCAAAAGAGCTTATTAAAGTACCTCAACTCTTAATCTAAAGAATCTAGAGGAGTAGTTTCAGAGCCCTTCACGGGAAATTCGGGCTCACTCTTGGTTACACATAAAGTGTTTGCAATTAAGTTTTTAATTCCGCATCATTTGTCCTAAATTAGCTAGTACACCTATTCACCCCCCTCTAGGTGTATTTAAGAGAGTTGTGTCATTCCAGAAGGATTCGAGGCTGAATCTTTCCTACTCAAATACAATTCTATGACATCCAAATGCAAGATCCACTCCTTTAAAGTTGATCTACATTATTCAAGTAACTAAAAACAAAAATCATATATTTTGAATACTTTTTGCCCATCCATCAAGTGGGCACAAAATAGACGGCCGAAATAGTGCGTTGGTTAGTTTAACGGTGTTGAATATTTGAAATCTTACAAAAATTGGTGTGAGGGTTTTTAAGTGTTTAGATCATGATGAAATAGTCGGATCAAGAATTTATATGTCTAAAGATGTAGATCTAAGCAATAAGCTATTTTCGGCCATCCATGTTGCGCCTACTTGATGGATGGGCAAAAAGTATTCAAAATACATATTTTTTTATTTTCAATTATTGAAATAATGTAGATCAACTTCAACGGAATGGATCTTGCATTCGGATATCGTAGGGTTGCATTTGAGTGGGAAGGATTCATCCTCGAATCCTTCAGAAATGACACAAGTCTATCTCTCTCTTATAAATATACACACACACTCTTGTAGTTCTTTTGCTTAAAAATCAATGGATGATTAAGACATTGAAACCCTAATTGGGTCCTTTTGAATCTTAATGTGAGAACCATGAAGTGATAGCGATTCTCCTGTGTGAAGCCTGAATCTAAAGTTTTGTGTCTTATACACGAGTGGATAAACAATTCACCTGGGTGAGAGGCCTAAATTCTCTTTTCCCCAAATCTCTAGATTAGTCCATCTCCAATTTCTACAAACATTGACCCTAGATTTATTTATTTTTCCCAATCCCACGACAAACCCTATCTTCCCCCCTTCCGAACTGCGTCGCACCAGGCATGTCGTTTAAGCTGCACAAGCTTTGGGAAACATGTTTTAACTCAATAGTGAGAACACTATGTAAGTAGTTATCACAAGAATGCTTTTGCTTGTTGTGCTGAAATTGTTCTAGTGCCCACAATTTCTTTGGAACACTTCTATGCCTAATGCAGCGATGGGAGATAAAGTTCAAGATTACGGATGTTCTAGTACCCTATTTCTCCCTTAGTCATAGTACGGTCATCATATTGCATCGTTAGTATGAGATCTTATTATATTTCAAAGAAACTGAATGTATTTTTTGAGATTCAGCTTTCATATTGGCCGTTAGGCTAGAGAATTACGTACATCAACCAGAAACAACCTTAGTACGGATGATATTCAATCAAGATTTTTTTTAATTATGGGAAGTGTTTATTCTACTACACAATGATAACTCATCAACTATCAGTGAGATTCGAGATCAGCTTCTAGCTTGATAACATCCTAAGTAGACCAAAAAGAATTTGGAGAATCTGAAGCACTATGACAGGTTCTCTAGCATAAAGTTAATAGAAAAAATCATAAGCTTGTTATGAAATAGTGTCACTGTTGGCAGTATTTTAGGTTTGTGTTATTGCCTTGATTTTATTTTCTTATATTGAACCTCAGAAATAAATGTAATTACTTGTACAAGTTTTTCTTTATTCCCTCTTCGTCAAGAACGCTTCCAAGTTTAGGTCAGTCATCGAAGGCGGATCAGTAAGTGATTCAAACCATGGTTTCATATACGATCAATTCCAATATATATTAGCATTATTGTATCAGGCTTTGAGGTACCCCGAGACGATAATAAACCTATAATATTGGCCGATATTGTCGTACTGAAATTGATGATATTGATACTAAAAAACATTGGCCGATGATACTGAGATTTTAGACCAAGCTTCAAACAAGTGACCGATAAGATGTTTCTCACGCTACACTAGAGGGCTAAATGGAAAGGACCTTCTCTTGCATATCATTTGCATCCACCAAATAAGTCAGATATTGACTCATATAGAAGGCTAACATCTCATTGATATTAACTGAAATTTGCAAGTGCATCTGTTCCAAACTAGAGGTAACACTCTAAATCCCACAATAGATTTGATGGGAAAAAGCAATGCTAGTAATTGATAATTATATCATAAAAGGCTTGTTTAAGGAACCCAAAAACAGAAGTTGTAAATTTCTAAATTTCTTATTAAAGCTAGTCCTCTCTACTTTTTTACCTTCATATTTTTGCTTCTATGATTTTGAACTTATAAAAGATACCAAATGCAGTTATAATTTTCTTCACATAATAGGCCATTTTCTTCACATAATAGGTCATGTAAAACTATTTATAACTTGACAAGAAAAGGATAAAGAAGCATTAAGAAATTAAAGAACAATGCAGGTGAAGGATAATTTCATATAACAAGCAATAACATTTGTACATCAAATTTCAAGTAGAGGAGATGATATGCCAAAGTTGATAGAGAGCAATGCAGGAAGTCATGTTAGTATCATAAACTTCGTACCAATTGTTGGGACTGTCGACAAAACTTCTCCTATGTGCAACTTGTACAATATTGTAGTTTTACCAGCCGCATCCAGTCCAAGCATCACGACCTAAGAAGATCAACTCATGGTGAGACAAGGCAATTTTGATAAAAGTGTAAATCAAAAATAGCCTTCACAGGAAGAAACAAAAATTACATACTAGCTGTAAGATTATCATGCCATAATGAAATTAAAATCAACAGTGGTAGATATGACACAAAAAGACATCACACTCAATGTGTTGAGCATTGAATCACATCAACATTTGTATATATAGTACAAGCAGGCTTGCCACTTTGCTGAGAATGTTGTACGGACCCATGAATTTTCCCAAAACCTTAAGAAAACTATAGAGAAAACAAAAAATTATGAGTTTCTTTTTTATTATTATTAAAGCAAGTTATGGTGTCAAATAATCGTTTAAGTTGCATAAATGCCAATCACAGAGCAGTTAAAAAGGGGGAAAAATCTGATTTGAAAAACTGCAAATTGTTGGACTTAAAGAAAGGATATATACATAAGTTTAAATAAGGACTTATATACACCCTATTTTTTCATATCACTCCAAATTTAGGGACTTGATAAAAATATAGATTAATATGCATATTATTTAATAACTCCTTTTTTAATTGGGTTTCCGCCTTTTTTTTTCCTCAAGTCAGAACCAACTCTTAACATGCAGATGAAATAGTGGCGCTGTTACCCTTAATTCCATCAGATATTATATAGGTATCACTACCAGAGAGAGGACAGAGCACATACATACATAGCTAACTACCCAAGGTGACTTTTAGCTAACTACATAAGGAATCGACTTTAAATCTTAGGATGGACAATCCAAATGGATGATCCACACTGTTCATAGTGACCCACGAATCAAATGGTTTTTATTGTTCAGTCCAATTACAACCACTTGCCGCATGGTTGAGAGGTATCAAAATTGCATGCTTATTTATAAACCACAATTTTAGGACATGAAGATCACAATAGCGTGGATCATCCATTTGGATGGCCTTTCATGAGATTTTCAGCTAACTCCTTAGGTAAAACAGCTCGTGGTCCCCCTCCTCCATGGGCACTTGGCATACCACACGGGGTCGGTAATATGTTCTTTAAGGTAGCAAGTTCGTGCCTACCCAAAACGGTAAAATCTTGCCTCATTTTATTATTTGTAGGTAATTTGATTCTTAGCAATAAAATATTCGACACCAAATGGCAAGAAAAGAAAACGGATACATCACTGCAAAAAAGGAGATAATGTAACATGAAGTGTGTTACTGTTGTCACATACAACATCAAAAAGGGGAACTAATAACAGTAAACTATTATAGCAATGACTTAAAAGTCCATAGTAGTGAATATAAATTCAAGCTAAGATATTTGAAAGAATATTAAAAAAATTGTAAAAAAGCATATTCCATCTCAGGTGCTAGAAAATGAATTTAGTCGGATAACTAATGATTCCAATTTTCATGAATTAAATAGAAATCACTCATACAAAATTTGGAGGAGGAGGAGGAATCTCCAGATGTAGTTTTGTAGCAAATCACCTTAAAGAGTATGTACTAGCTGCTTCCATTGATACGATTAAATGGTATGAGTAAACAGAAACCAAAGCACAGCATAAAAAAAAAAAAAAAAACCAGTCATTATCAAACCACAACTCCAGGCTCCCTGAAGATGCTAAATCTTTGCTTATGGGCTAACATGATGCCTGGCTAACATTATGCCAACTTTGGGTAAGACCTAAAGGCTGGGTAAGACCTAAAGGCAGCTGGCAAGGGGAAGGATTGTTGATCACACAATTTAAGCATATTCAGCAAGGAATCATAAAAAAACCTCTAGATTAGGAAACTGGTGACGGGGGAAGATAATAATGTTTTCCATAACAGCTGAATCTAAGGCAGAGTGTTGGCTAAAGAGCCAAGTAAAACACACATCCAACGAGTAATTATAATCGTCATGAGGAGCAGCAAGTTTTATGAGGGTCAAACATAAGGAAAAAAAGAGAAGAAAAAGAGAAAAGACTATCATGAGAATCAAACTGACAACAGCACTGCCATTGTACAGAATTTTCTCAGTAGAATAAAACTGATTCACTAATTGAAGGAGCTAACAGTAATTATTGGTGCTGAATAAAAAGACATGGGACATCATATCCTTTTGCTTGAAGGAGCTAACACACACACACACACACACACACACACACACAAACCCCAATCTTCTTCAAGCTTAAGGACAAGAATGGTGCAGAAATCACATGTATAGAAGTACACACACACACACACACAAATCTTCTTTAAGCTTGAGGACAAGACTGGAGCAGAAATCACATGTATAGGTCATAGTAAATGAGCTAAAATATTTAACAAAAATTAGTGATGTAAGAGGAGATTGACAACACACTCTCAAGTGTATCAAAATCTATATATTAATTTGATCACTCACTCTTGATTTACTTGTACAAGCAAAACTGATATGCTATCATGTGGTGAGAACCAGCAGTTGTTGAAAATCAAGATTCTACATCACACTAATAACTGAAGCTTGAATAAGTATACAGACATAGGACCGGTCCTTCCTTACCATATGCTTTATATAAAGGTAGCTATGAACAAGATAAAAGCCGCATACCATAACCCAAAGCAATCCACCCAACTCAATCATTAATTTGCATAATGAAATACTGGTAGAGTTAAGACGATAATAACAGTAAACAAGGTAGTATTCTTCGAGGCTCAACGATGCCTTCATTTTTAGCTTTGAAAGTTTGAAACGAATAATGAGCCGTGAAAGATGAAATCAACTGTGTCAAGGAACGACAGTAGGAAGGGTGGCTGCAAACCGGAGCATCCTCTTAATCACTCTCCTACACTCAAGTTACATAGGTGCTTGGTCTTACCCAAGTTAGTGGAAGCATCAAAGTGTCTTCTCTTCTCTTGTTCTATCAGAAATTCAGGTACTGTCAGAATCAACAAGACAAATCATTCAGCAAACAGATCATGTACACCGTTGACTACATAGCTCTTGATCTCAGTGGCACTTGCAAACAGCCTAATAAATACTTGAAGTTAGCTAAAGGGGAGGAAATTACCTAAGACGATAGAAAGATAAGAGAGGTGTTGTTGCGGATGATCTTGTTAGGGTTCTTAGTTTGTTCAAACATGATACTGACGGGAAAATCCATTTTAACCAATTACATTGTTATGGACATGTTCCTTCATGATCTTCACATGAACATATCAAGATAATCAAGTTAGACCATCTGTCTTGCATTTACATACTTTATCTGGACAGATCTACAGAGAAATTTTCTCTAGTTTTGATCAAATTCTGTAGCCTCATTTTATCATTTGCCTAAATAAAAGAATTGCATCCAAACAATCAGGCACTAGAAACCTTGCTAACCCAATTTTCCATCCAATCTCATTTTCTTCCCATCACTGAATTCATTGAAGGGACGAAGCTTACAGAGACAATATCGAAGCCATCCCTATACATTGAACATGAACAGTAGCTACTGTCAGGCATCGATGATGCCCAATTAAGGTGGTTTATTTTAGTCTGTTAGTCCTCTCATATATACAAATTTAGTTGTTAGCTTGCTTAGTAATGCTAGTTTTCCAAACCACTTAACATTATGGCTTTAGGAGAAAATAGTCCGGGCAATATTAGATATCCAGTGTCCTTTACCCTAAGACACAAGTACTATATCTTATGGAGATTTCCAAACAGAAGCTTAAGTTTATCAAATCAGTTCTTAACTTCCTATTAGGATGTAAAAAGAGTAACACAAGTAGCCTGTCAAGTCCCTGAAGTATGCTTGTTGACCATCTTGGTGTGCTAGTAATAAGTAATAAGGGAAGCATTCCCATACACATAGTATTCGTGAATAATCAAACTTATGATGGTTTTTTAAATGTAGCAGCCATAACTAAACCAGCCAGCTAACTACAATCCTGTATGAATATTTAACCATATGCTTTGAAGCATTCCATTGAAAAGCTATCATATAGAGGCGATCACCTCCTATTTAACCAGATGAGTCCATATAGCTCAAAAGTATACTGTTGATTTGTGGGCCTTCATATTCATAATATATGGTAAAAGGTATCCCAATTATTATCCACCTAGATACCAAATTGGCAGATTGCTGCTTAATTTGTTTAAACCATGGTGTTGAGAAAACTTGCAGCAAGTCCAATAATCCACTGTCTGCTACCAAAATTAGGAGAGAAGATAAACGCAAGAACTTTGTGACCAACCTCTATGCGACAGAATGTTACCTAGAGAAAATCCACAATCACCATCTAAACAATCTCAATTTCTATATTGGCCGTGAACCATGACTCAAAAGTAAAGACCGTGTTGGAGGTTTTTGGAGGCCTTCCTTACTATTGGAACAAGTCATCAACACATCATTTGACATCCTCCCCAACCAGTTGGTGCCAAAATCTGACCCAAGATGACTACAAACAAGAGAGGGGTCTGTGGAAATTTTGTACAAGGCAACTACAACCATAAGGCAGGTCCGTGCTAATCCAAGTCGAAAATAAGTAGGATAAGGAAATTCACTATAAGAAAATGTTTTTTCAACCAACTCACAATGTTAACTAAAGAGTAAAGACTACGCAAAAATAAAGTTAGTTACAACATATAGAAATGGATTGTGACATAGTTAAACCAGATGTGTGGAAAATAATTACTAGTTTAATACTAAATCTTACAGAAATACATCTTCTGCGGGCTCAGGAAACTTTTGGTAGAGGAAAAATTGATATAGATGTATAATAAGATCAAGGCATGGTTTTGACAAACGTTGCGAATAAAGTGGTGATTAAGTCCAAAGGAAGGCGCATGGATTAGGAAACCCCCTTAAGTGTAATAGTTTTCAAAGAAGATTAGAGATTTCCAAGAAGAATCCAGCTACAATTTTTTTAATAGTAGACAGCACCAAATTTTTTTAGTGATTATTCAAATGCCACGCAAAAAATGCTTCTACAGTTCATTACTGCTTGCCTTTTCTAGAAACAATTGGTAATCTGTCTTCTTACTATTTGACATTTTCTCAATTGATTTTGCTTCAATAAACTACATTTGCTCTTAGGTAAGTGCTTTTATTATGTGAAATGAAAACTCAAACTACAATTAGGCCGTGCATACAATCATTACCTGTGTAGCAAGTATAAGATTGGCAAAATCTTCAACCTTTCACAAGATGAAACTACAGAACAGTGTATCTAGTCACCATATGACACAAAAAAATGCAAGTAGTGACCAATATGACATCCTATATTCCCAATTAAATGATTAGTAAATTGAGTAATCTAGTTATCGTATTCCACTACCCATAAGTGAGATGCCCAATTTCTCATTAATTTTACAAAAAAGGCCCTCGACAAGCCCCAACAAGAAGGCCAATCAAATTGAAGCAAACCTACAATTCAGATACGAACAAATTCGGATCCACAACCAAAAGGAAGGTCACAACTTTACCACTCGTCACAAAACAAAAACCTAAAGGATCATCACAATTTATTCAAGAAAATAGATAAAACTCTCGGAAACACGAGATAAGAGATGCCCAGAAAAAGAATTCATTGAAAAATTAACAAGATGGAGAGATAACAAAGAAATTACCCGCATCTCCTTGTTGCCGAAGAAGCTATCGAAGAGCTTCCGAAACGCTTGTCCCATGGCCAATCTCTCTTTATCTCTCTCTCTCTCTCTTCTCTTCTTCTCTCTTTGATCTCTATAAACGAACAAAGACTTAATCTTCAGCTTGAGTAAGAGATTTCAAAAGAGAAACTTTTTTTTTCCTCGCAAATTTCAGGGTTTGATGAAGGAAGAAGAATCTGGCGCCTCTCTTTCCCTCGTTCCTCTCGGCTTTAGGAAATTAGGAGTTCCAACGTCTCCAACCGTGTTTGTCTATACACCGCACTGGATCTTGTAGAAGCGATCTGCACCGTCCATTTGATCAACTTTACATATTAGTGATGCAATTGACGGTTGAGATGTTGTCTGGTTGCTTGGTAGCTTGGTTCTTGCGCTTTGTGAGGGATTGAGATGTAGAACTTAGAAAGCTAGCTTAGTGCTTTATAGCAAAAAATAATTCTCACATATTAATTAATTATTAATTATTATTATTAATTATTAACTACGAGACAGTGTAGAAGCTTAGTTAACACATTCCTAAAGCACAAGATTGGTTTACGTGAAGTCCCAAGTTTAAGGAGTTATTGCACATCAATATTGATATTGCAAAATGAAATGAACACAAATTGGCTTTTTAACTTACGAGAAGTTTCAAGTTTAAGATTGAGTTGTTATATTAATAAAGTGAAAACGGGAAAGTCCTAAATTTAAGAATGAATTGTTATATTAGTAAATAAGAATGGAAGTAAGATAAGAGTGATCGAAATTTTAAGCTCTCTATGCAGTCGGTTCATGTGTGTGAGCCGTCACACACACATTTTATAAGAGAGTCAATCTAGTGTTAACATGTGAATATAACGTAAAAGAGTCTAAATACTTTAAAACTTTGTAACCCTGAAATCTGACATCTTATTCATGTGCCAACGCGAGATTAGCCTTTTTTTTTTTTTTTTAAAATAAATGAACATGACTGAATAAAATAAAACGAGCATGATAAAAGCACGTTCTTACGAGGAAAACTCAATTTGCTTCAGGAGAATTCTCTGGAAACGCCCACAAGAGGCCTAGTTTAGCAAAGAAAATTCAGCATATGACATGCAACACAAATACACAAGAAATGATCTCCTTCGTTTCTCTTCTATGTCTCTGCAGGGGTCTCGTCCAGGACAAGTTAAAACAACAGCTCATCTCAGTCTTCACCAAATAAAATTCTCAACAGCATACTTCCAAGCACAAGCGATGTAACAAACAAAATTCAGAAGACACAGTGTCCCCAACAACCAGAAGAAATAGTCGAGATGCCCCTCGTTCAGATCGTGGGATATCCACCCTCCGCTGCCGCCTGTGGCGGTCGCAAGAGAAACGAGTGTAAGAACGAGGGAGCTCAAGTAACTGCCCAGAGAGATCGTAAGCAAAGAGACTGATGTCGACAAGCTCTTCATGGAATCAGGACCTTGATCATAGAAGAACTCAAGCTGACCGATATAGAAAAAGACCTCCGAAGCAGCAACCACGAAATACTGCAGAAGCTGCCACAGTATGCTTAAAGGCTTGCCACTGTTGACACTTCTTAATCTCTTCGCTTCGACAATTGCAGCTACTGCCATTGCTAGTATCATAAGGAAATGCCCAATTCCCATCCTTTGCAACAAAGAGAGTTTTCTCACCATCATGGCAACAATTGTATTATAGAGTAAAACCATCAAGATAACACATAGGATTTCAAAGGCTACTAACGATGCAGGAGGGATGGAGAAGGATCTGATCTTTGTATGCATTGCTTTCCCTTGCTGGATGAATGTTGTGCCGATTTGCGCATATGCAACAGAGTAGACAATGCTTGTTAGCCAAATTGGAAACAACCTTAGAAGCATCTTTACCTCCTCCGCTTTGGCAACCGCAGATTCATTTCCAGGACTTTGAGAAGTTCCCTCCTTTGTTCCTGAGAATATATTTGCCGCTTTGTGATCTGCTGACCTATTTGACAAAGCACGATCATCATAATCTTGATTAAAGTATTAAATGCAAAGTTTTCTAAACTTACATGAAGCAAGGTTTAGATTTTGTTCAAGCAATACTTAGTATATTGAAATACTTGCTATATTTCTTTGTTTAGATGCTGTATATCACCGTAGAATATCACATTTATTCTCGTATATATATATGTCAATCAGACATCTACATTATATAATAACTTTGCATGTTAACATGCAAAATTAATCAATTTGCATATCATGATTTAGTTGGCACATTTCAGTCTGACCTACCTGAACTCATTGATACATGCTGCTCTACTCGTTCCTTCGTTTCTGTCGTCAGAATCTTGCCTCTCATGCATGAAACTGCTTTCACTTGGGGGTCTATGGCTGAAACTCCTTAAAGAAGCCATAACAGCCTGAAGAGATAATCTGCTGCCCCTCGGTTCTTGCAGCCGGAACATTGGAGTTCCATAGATAAAGCTTCCTATAGCAAGAGCCATGCAGAGTGTAGAAATGCCATATCCAATCGGCCAGCTTATGTTCTCTTGTACCCACACAATGAGAGTGCTTGAAATAAGGGCCCCAACATTGTTGCAGAAGTAAAACCATTTGAAAAAAGACCCTCTTTTTTCTCTTTCAACCGGGTCTTCATCATCAAACTGAAATGCACCAAACGGGAGCAGGGAGGACTTGACTCCACCGCTACCAAAGGCTATCAGATACAATCCAGAATAGAATATTAGATTTTGTGATCCAGTGGCCGAGGGACAAAAGTTATCCTTGCATGCAGGGGGCCTCAATGACGGTAGATAGGCTGAAAGTGTGACGATTACCATTCCCTGTAACAGGGAAAACCAAGAAATATAGAGCTAAAAGGCACACAATTAAGCAATATAGACCAAAAAAGCACACAATTAAGCAATATAGACAAAAAAGGCACACATATAAGCTTTCTAGTAGGTTCGATAGGAAAACAAATAGTGGTAAATTCTTAGCAATTAAAGGGTGTTGAAGATAGTAATGCACTGGCTGGTGGTTAACTAAACAGTATTCCATATTTATTCTTAATTATTAAGTTGCACCTCATCCTTTATGTGTGGGGTTACAAACTCAAATAATAGTTCAATATTGTTAGAATATAAATTTATTACCCTTAACCCTCAACATTAGAGTTTTGGTGTAGTGAAAGGAACTTTGAAATAATATCATAGCAACCCAACACACATCTAAAAAGCGGATTATGAAAAGATATCGTTCTTCAAAAGTTCATGTTTTGGCCCGTAAAAAGGGCACTCTACGTGCGAGGGCATGTTACACTATAAATATATTACCCTTAACCCTAACCATGACTTTGGAGTTTTTATGTAGTGAGAGTGAATTCAAGATACTCTGTTTGTTTGTGTGCGCATGTGTGCGAGCATGTGCATATGTATTTGTCTGCATAGGCTTCATGTTCCACACTTCATGCTCTTACGAAATGGGCTCACATTTAAATTATTTATTAATGATATTGAGAAAACTTGTTTGTTTGGTCTCTTCAATAATTTGTTATAACGGTCAATTACCGCATCATATATCATAGTCGTGTTTGATATTCTAGCTACACATTGATGTATACTAGATACTTTATCTATGTACAGTATCTTCTGTTTTCTTTTCTTTCCTTTCCGTTTTTCATCATTTGGGAGAAGACTGTGTACATTATCTATACATGTTATGCGAAAGAACCTCTCTGTTTGCGTTTTGCTTGGTTATGGAACGCCCCTCGCAACTTCAATAGATATCTGACTATAGCTATCAATGGAAACAAGAACAAAGAAGAATAATAACATACCAGAATATATATCAAAGATGAGTAGAAGATTGTCCTATAACTTCCCAATATGAATCTGCGACAAGCGCTCCAAGAAAGGGAGTAAAGAAACTTGCCCCAGCCCAAATTGTGATGCTTGTTGCTGCTGATATATTGCTTTTATGAAGAATACTACTCAGATATATCACTAAATTGGTACATATACCATAGAATCCCAAGCTTTCTAAACACACAAAACCTGCAGGTAAACAAAAAGTTCACTTCATTAAAATGTAAAACTTGCAGGTAAACAAAAAGTTCACTTCATTAAAATGTTAGTAAATGCTCCATACGGTAGACACAGTTTCCAAAAAATCTAGGATGTCAGGTCACAATAATACACATGTGCGCACTCACCGTATATGGAGATAGACTACACAGAGAGAAGGAGATAAACAAACAAACAAACACACACACACACACACACACACACACACACACACACACACACACACACACAGACGGAGAAAGACGTAGCCACCCTAGAAGATCTAGATGCAAAGCTTTCCCATTAGAATTCAGTGACAAGAATCCGTTATCAGGATTCACTCCGTTAAAAACAAACTAATCTACATTATTTTTAGTAATTAAAAACTAAAATTTTGATAATTTTTCACTTTTATTTCTGATGCATCAAGTAGTTGCAGTTGATTGAAATGGTGACCTGTTAAAATCTATGTTTGACATACAACTTGGAGATCCAAACTCAGAATCATAATCTAAACATTTTAAACCTTTGCACACAAATTTTCTCTGTTTCAAACATTATAGGCCGTAAACTAACTCATTCACTCAGTCCCTTTGTGATAAATTATGCGGGAGGAAGAAAAACTAAGAGTTCTCTAATTTTTGGTTTTATGCAATCAAAATAATGTAAATTATTTTCAACAAAATAGACCATGAAATTGGAAGTGTTGAACTCTTGATTAGTTAGTTTCATATTTAGGAGCCTTTATTTTATTATTTATTTCATTAAGAGTTTCTATATAGTTGGGAGTCATACTCATATTATGAGTTGTATTTATAATTATGTATAAAATAATAAGTGTTGAGAGAGGAATCATCAACTCTCTCAAATATTTTCTCTGATATAGTATTAGAGCAAAAATCCTAACCCTACCCTCTTCTTCTTCATAAACACTAACCCTAACCATCTACAAACCAACTTCTTTTTATCCTCTTTTCTTTTTTTTTCTTTTCTAGATCTAGTAATCTAAATCCATCTTTCTAAAAAGAAGTTACTCTTCATGATGAACAATACTACGCATAAAAGCCAAAAAATTTGTTTTGATCTAAAACCCTAGCCATCTTGCTATCGCCACCACAAATCATTTTCCCTTGACCCCCTGCCACTACATTTCTTCTCCCTACCTATGTGAACAAACTTCGTCGAGACCTTGCTACATGTTCATGACCTCGGTGAGGCTACTACTGCTCCTCTGTGCCTTGTGATGACCTCTTGATGCCCCTACAAACTTCGTCGAGGTCATCCATCTTCTATATTACTATTTGCACCTTGTTTGATGTTTCATTACTACTACATGTCTATCTACCTGCTTATGTCTACCTGACTACTAACTATTATGTCTTTCAAAGACACCAAGCACACATTCGATTTCATGACTTTGACTACTAGCTACTATGTCTTCTAAAGGCATTAAGCGCACCTTCGATTTCATAACTTTAAAACAGTTTTTTACTACTACCACGAAACTCAATGATGCCAACTATCTTCTCTAGGCTTGATCTTTTCATCTATTTGTCGGATCACATCTTATATAGGATCCTCCAGCAAAGGATACAACTACCTATGATGATTAGGTGGCTAGTGATTGTAACGTTATGACGTGCCTACTCAACAATATGCATGAGAAGGTCAGTGCTAGTGTCATGTTTCTGAAAACTATCAAAGAGATATAAGATACTTTGAAGGAGATGTATTCCAACAAGCAGAATATTTCTCGTGTTGCTCATCTATTGAGAAGTTATTCTCACTGCGGCAAAATGATCGTTCTCTATCTGACTACTACTCTAAGTTGAATGAGACTTTCGATGAGTTAGATTTCTATCACCCCTTGTATTAGATTTGAAGGTGCTTTAATGATATCGTGATGAGCTAGCGTGGTTAAGTTTCTCTCGGTTAAGTTTCTCTCTAGATTGAATACCTCCTTAGACAACCAAGTTTGAGGATAAATTCTTGGTAGTGACATTGTTCCTTCTCACTACTGTTGGCCCAAAGGCCTTCCACTCTAGTTTTGATGATGATTAACTCATGTAGTTATGTGTACTAATAATCTTGTGATTTTAGTTTCAGATCTTTAATCAAGATATTAGTTGGTGAAAGCTTTCACACATCTTTCACATGTTGATTCAAGAGCCCGAGCGTCAAAGATCATATATAGCACTTGCTCGGTGAATCAAGGAGCTTTGGATCAAGCCGACTTGGAGATTGCGCTCTACAAGAAGACTTAGGTATCCATAGCTTTAGTTTTGAGTTTAGATCCTAATTGTAAAGATTAGAACAGTATGATAAGCTCAAGTTCACAACACACACCTTTCATGTTTTGATTTTCGGTTTTAGGTTTAACCGATCTTGGTTTTCATGAATAGATTTTTTATCAAAACAAGTTTACATGATTTATGTATATTAGATTTGTTCTATATACATGCATGCTTCAATTGTTTAGACAAACTTTGTTTGATAATCTATTCCATGTGTTTTATGTTTTGGTATTTACAACAAAACATATTTTTGGACTTAATGACAAAAATCATGATATATATATGTTTCTTGTATATTGAATTTCTATTCATATACAACATGCTTCAAAATGTTTAAATATCATATTTTTGTATTTCAGATAAGTTTTAGACAATGTGTATATTCTATTCAAAATACAGGGTTTTAGAAAATACGGTTTTTGATTTTTGGCAAAATTTCTATGACACAAAAATAGTCAAATATGTTTGAAATTTGTGTTAGGATTTTTAACACAAGTTTGTATTTCAATATTAAATGATAAAACTATTTTTGTGGAATTTTAGAGATTTTGTGGGATTTATTGGAATATTTTTTACCTCAGTTTTCTGTCCTATTTGCTCCCGGCAAGGCTAGTTCGGTCGACCGCATGTAGCCGGTCGACCGTCACGGTCGACCGACGACGTGCACAAACCTGTGCACGTTTCTGGCACAGTCAGCGGTCGACCGGGACGGTCGACCGGAGCAGAATAGTCTGCTCACGGGATTATTCGATCGACCGGGCCGGTCGACCGTTAGTTGCCAACGGTCAAAAATTGACCGTTGGACGGTCGACCGGGCCGGTCGACCGGAAGGCTATTTCTGGCAAAAATTCTGTAAACGACTAGTTTTCTAAATTGCCTATAAATACCCCATTTGAGAGAATTTTTCTCCAAGATTTTTTGTGCGAATTTTTCCCTACTCTCTGGTGTTTTTCAAAGCAATCAAAAGAAGTTTTTGGACTTGAATTGAACAATCATTTTGGTGTTTTTGCTAGGGTTTGAAAAATCAAAGAAAGGGCTTTTGGGAAAAGATTTTGATTGAACTTCTCTATCTTGATTTCTTGATTTTTCTCAAGAATTTTCTTTGTGATTTCTGATTTCCATTCCTTTGGTTTTCTCCACACTTGAGCAAAAATCTACTATCTATATCTATAGGATATTTGTGTGGGAAAAGATATTGTTTGTGGTTGTTGTTTGAAACCACTTAGTTGTAAACCCATTTCTTGCTTGTGCCATTTCCCTCATTGTGTTGAGGAGGTTGTGCAAATTGGGTTGTGAGGAGTTTTGTGTAAGCTTGGTGCTAATCCCTCAAGTTGTGAGGTGATTGTTTGTTGTATTGGAGGAATGCCTCAAGAAGGAGGTTGAGATTGTAAGAAGGGGAGTTGGGAACTCCTTGTAATTGTGATTGCCCCAAATCCTCGGTGGAGGTTGCCTTAGTGGGAGTCCTTAGTGGACAAGCTAGTGGATTGGAAATCCTTCGTGTGTCGAAGGCGGGGATGTAGAGCTGGGTGCTCGAACCTCGGAACATATCTCTTTATTTGCGCTTGATCCATTGACTCTTGCCCTCTCTCTTTACTTTGTACAAATTGCTATATCTTATACTTGCTTGTGTGTGCATCATTGTTGTAATTGCAATTAGTTTTTAAATTTCGCATTAAGTTCACTAGATTAGCATTGTCACCTATTCACCCCCCCTCTAGGTGACTTTTCAATTGGTATCAGAGCTAGTGCTCCTGATATTTAGGTTTAACCACCTAGGAGTGATCTTGGTTTGCTAATCTTCACTTACATTTTCATTTGCACTCATACTAGTTTGCACTCATGGCTAGCCCTCCTATGTTTGACCATTTTAGACTTGATACTTGGAAAGTGGACATGACTAGGCATTTAAAAACACTAGGTCATCTAGTTTATCAAGCCATTACCATAGAATCCCTCCCAAATAGTAGCAAGCATAAGAAGGTCAATGCATTAGCACTTCAAACACTTAGAGCATCTTTTGATAATAATCTCTTACTTGTTTTTGATAGTTTTAACTCGGCTTTTGCAGTTTGGAGCGTCTTGACATCTCCGGAGCTTCCAAGGATCATCAACAATATGAGGAGATCTAGGAGAGATGTATCCGAAGAGCCTTGTTTCATGGCATATGGGAATGACTCCCATGAGGTACAATCGGACTCTCAATACATGATAGCTCTAGCTCTTATTGCCATGGATGTTTTGAGGTTCAAAATTTAAATGTTGAACTTGCTTCTAAGCTTGAAAAATACTTGGAAAAACATAACTCTTTGAAAGAAAAACATTTTGATTTACAAAAGGAAATGAAGGATTTATGCTCTACTTTTGAAACCGTTTTGCAAGAGAAGGAAGAGATTACTAGTGAATGTGACTCACTAAGATCTCAACTAGACATTGCTTTAAAAGAAATTGAAGTTTTAAAAGGCAAAAAGATTGTGATGATATTTTGGAGCACAATGAGATTTTATCCTCAAGATTGGATTGTGTTTTTCAAAGAAACCTTACTTTGAAAAATAAAATTGATTCTATTACTAAAGAATTGAATTTGGTTTTGTCTAAAAATGAATCTTTGCAAAATGATATTGATTTGCATGTTTGTCATGCTAATGTAGCTTCTACTTCTTGCACTCCTATAGCATGTTCCACTTTGTCTTCTAGCATAGAAAATGATATAAATAATTTGAAGAAAAGTGTTGATTGTTTGGGCTCCACCTTGAGCCATTGTGCCATGAATCACACACGTTTGGAAACCTTGATTCGCAAGAAACAAGTTCCAACCTTGCATGCACACCCATCTAGGCATACACATGCTTTTCATGATCACCACCATCATATGTATGCTCACGTGTCACATGTACACATTGTGGTCGAAAAGGCCACCTTGCTAGATTTTGTTATGATCGTCTTTATAATGAAAATTTAGCAACTAATTATGTTTGGGTGAGAAAAGAAACTAACCCTCGTGGACCCACTAGAAAATGGGTACCAAAAACCCACCTCTTTGACTTTTGATGTAGGTGGGAGCTCTCGCGTCACGTGAGGGTATTGGTGCCTTGAGGTGGATGCATTCTAAGCTAAAAGGAGAACCATTTGGATGCTTCACTCTCAAGGAGATTTGGTGGGAGGACCACCGTGTTTTGGAGAACTAGAGGTACAACTTCATTGGTTTTGGTATCATCTCTAACTCCTAATTTTTTTTTGCATACTTTCCATGTTCATCTTTTATAGCATATCATGTTTTGTTGTTCATTATGCTTGTGCCTTGTTCATTAGATTAATGTTATACATGTTTAGTTCCTTGAGCACCCATGTTTCATATGGATCTATATTTAGTGTTCACTTCTTATTTAAGCTAACATGTATGCCCTAGATCTAATGCACATGCATATGCATAATGATCATATGATGTTCATGATTCCATGATTTTTGTTTAGATGATTATATGGATGTTTGTGATATATCTTGTGTGCATTTCATCATTGCACTTTATTCATTCTTTGTTCGATCTATTCTCATACAACAAGGTTGCATTGCGCACCTCTAACCCATTCAAGGGGAATCAGGAGGAAGGAGTTCAGAACCCTTCACGGGGTATACGGCTCTTAGTCTTGTTTTGAGAGATCGTTGCATCATACATCCATCTTAGTTTTAAAAGGTCATTAATACTTCATATTTTTGATTAATATGATCATATTGATTTTTGACCCGTTTTATGCCTCATAATTTGATTACTTGCTTGAATGTTAGTTTTCATTAAGACTAGGATTTATACTTGTACAACTAGTGAGCTACAAATAGACCTTTATATATTTGTGCTTGAACGCTCATTTGTAGTCATTTGATGTACTAGTATAGTCTAGTTTTGATGATTCATGCATTTGACTTGTATTCCTCATTTTTAATGTGTTTCTATGATCATGTTGGTTGACTTCATGTATATGTCTATCTTGTCCAAATTATTGTTTATACATATACATCCTTGAGCCACGTGCCTTCATGCATATACTTTTGTGGACTCTTCATGTTTGGGATATGTATGTATACTTTAGTTTGTACATGACATACATATGCCTTGAAGTTTAAATCATTATGATGATTTCCATGTTTGATTGTGATTTCAATTGATATGATGATTTCAATATATTACATGATTCACTATTATATCAAGATTTGATAATTTCTATATTAAGCTTAATTGTCCATTTTCATGATGAAATGTATTTCACATTACACTTGTTCACTCACTTTATTATGTTTCTCATGATTGTGTTTTTCATGAGTATGATATGAGCTTTATGGACTTTGAGTGTTTAGTGATCTTGTGAATTTCATGTTTCATGAAAAATCCTTTTTGTTTTATCTTGAAGGATTTCTACTAGTTTTTCAAATTTTCATAAACTAGTTCATATTCTTCACTTTGGTAGTGATTTTCAAACATACTCTATTTTCAAATCTATTTTTGAAAAACCCCTACCATCAATGGGCGGTTGGATGGGAGATCATGTTCTTGTATGCTTTATAATGAAATCCTTTTTATCTTGAATCATGATTGGGTGGTAGGTTATATGAGTCATACACTTGTATTTATTGTTGTTTCAATTGGTATCATTGAATTCTTTCAATTGGTATCGATATGACATCTTTTTGTATACTCATATATGTTGTATTTTATATATGTATGCTTGCACTTCATATAGTATCAAATTTCAATTGATATCTATCTTTTACATACATATATAGATGATTTATTTGTGCTTTAAGATATCACAAATTTTGTTTATGCTTAGCTTGAACTTTTCAAATTGAAACAATGTTAAAGCAAATTTTCAATTGATTTAATTTCAATTGGTATCTTGTGTTTTAAAGAATAATAGTTTCATTTGATATCAAGATTTGTTTTTAGGAAATTCAAAATTAGTATTGTTTAATTCCAAAATTGGTATCTAGCTTGTTTGTTTACAATTGGTAGGTTATTTGTTTACTTACTAATTGGTATCAAGATTTTCATTGGTATATGTTCTCGTTTTTTATTTCAATTGATTTGTTGTTTTCAATTGGTATCAATATACACTTCATTGCCACATTTTTTTTGTATCATATTTGTTTTAACCCTTTTTGATGATTGACAAAAAGGGGAGAAGAATTTGAGTTTTATATGCATATTTGTGTTTGCATATAGTTTACATTTGATGAAAAGAAGCCTTGTTTATATGCATGTCTATGCATGTTTTATGTTTCATTTTTATTGGTATCAAGAGCATGTTTTGATATTGTCTTAAACACATATAAACATGTTTTAAGAACATTCATTGCATATCTTATATGTTTTATTGTTATGCATGAGTTAAGGGGGAGCTTCTTTGAAGCTTTACTTTAATCCATGCATATATAACTCCATGAGTTTTGTCATCATCAAAAAGGGGGAGATTGTTGGCCCAAAGGCCTTCCACTCTAGTTTTGATGATGATTAACTCATGTAGTTATGTGTACTAATAATCTTGTGATTTTAGTTTCAGATCTTTAATCAAGATATTAGTTGGTGAAAGCTTCCACACATCTTTCACATGTTAATTCAAGAGCCCGAGCGTCAAAGATCATATATAGCACTTGCTCGGTGAATCAAGGAGCTTTAGATCAAGCCGACTTGGAGATTGCGCTCTACAAGAAGACTTAGGTATCCATAGCTTTAGTTTTGAGTTTAGATCCTAATTGTAAAGATTAGAACAGTATGATAAGCTCAAGTTCACAACACACACACCTTTCATGTTTTGATTTTCGGTTTTAGGTTTAACCGATCTTGGTTTTCATGAATAGATTTTTTATCAAAACAAGTTTACATGATTTATGTATATTAGATTTGTTCTATATACATGCATGCTTCAATTGTTTAGACAAACTTTGATAATCTATTCCATGTGTTTTATGTTTTGGTATTTACAACAAAACATATTTTTGGACTTAATGACAAAAATCATGATATATATATGTTTCTTGTATATTGAATTTCTATTCATATACAACATGCTTCAAAATGTTTAAATATCATATTTTTGTATTTCAGATAAGTTTTAGACAATGTGTATTTTCTATTCAAAATACAGGGTTTTAGAAAATACGGTTTTTGGTTTTTGGCAAAATTTCTATGACACAAAAATAGTCAAATATGTTTGAAATTTGTGTTAGGATTTTTAACACAAGTTTGTATTTCAATATTAAATGATAAAACTATTTTTGTGGAATTTTAGAGATTTTGTGGGATTTATTGGAATATTTTTTACCTCAGTTTTCTGTCCTATTTGCTCCCTGCCAGGCTAGTTCGGTCGACCGTAACGGTCGACCGCATGTAGCCGGTCGACCGTCACGGTCGACCGACGACGTGCACAAACCTGTGCACGTTTCTGGCACAGTCAGCGGTCGACCGGGACGGTCGACCGAGCAGAATAGTCTGCTCACGGGATTATTCGGTCGACCGGGCCGGTCGACCGTTAGTTGCCAACGGTCAAAAATTGACCGTTGGACGGTCGACCGGGCCGGTCGACCGGAAGGCTATTTCTGGCAAAAATTCTGTAAACGGCTAGTTTTCTAAATTGCCTATAAATACCCCATTTGAGAGAATTTTTCTCCAAGATTTTTGTGCGAATTTTTCCCTGCTCTCTGGTGTTTTTCAAAGCAATCAAAAGAAGTTTTTGGACTTGAATTGAACAATCATTTTGGTGTTTTTGCTAGGGTTTGGAAAATCAAAGAAAGGGCTTTTGGGAAAAGATTTTGATTGAACTTCTCTATCTTGATTTCTTGATTTTCCCAAGGATTTTCTTTGTGATTTCTGATTTCCATTCCTTTGGTTTTCTCCACACTTGAGCAAAAATCTACTATCTATATCTATAGGATATTTGTGTGGGAAAAATTATTGTTTGTGGTTGTTGTTTGAAACCACTTAGTTGTAACCCATTTCTTGCTTTGTGTCATTTCCCTCATTGTGTTGAGGAGGTTGTGCAAATTGGGTTGTGAGGAGTTTTGTGTAAGCTTGGTGCTAATCCCTCAAGTTGTGAGGTGATTGTTTGTTGTATTGGAGGAGTGCCTCAAGAAGGAGGTTGAGATTGTAAGAAGGGGAGTTGGGAACTCCTTGTAATTGTGATTGCCCCAAATCCTCGGTGGAGGTTGCCTTAGTGGGAGTCCTTAGTGGACAAGCTAGTGGATTGGAAATCCTTCGTGTGTCGAAGGCGGGGATGTAGAGCTGGGTGCTCGAACCTCGGAACATATCTCTTTGTTTGCGCTTGATCCATTGACTCTTGCTCTCTCTCTTTACTTTGTACAAATTGCTATATCTTATACTTACTTGTGTGTGCATCATTGTTGCAATTGCAATTAGTTTTTAAATTCCGCATTAAGTTCACTAGATTAGCATTGTCACCTATTCACCCCCCCCCTCTAGGTGACTTTTCAACTACTACTCTGTCTTAAGTTCATCGTGTTTCTTGGGAGGTAATTCTTCTTCTGGTATTTTTTCTGGTGTTGAAAACTCTGCTATGATAGCTGGAGGTCGTGGCAAAGGTAGAGGATGTGTACGCGGTCATGGCCGCGATTTAAGGGGAGGACGTGGACGCGGAGATAAGGTTACACGTCATTGTGTATTATAGCAAAAACAATTATACATTTGATAAGTGCTGGGACAAATTTGGTATACCTAGGTGTGCTATTGCTGACAGTATGTCTGTATCTACTTCAGCTACTAACTCTTCCACTGATGCTTCTACTGTGTAGATTTTTAAGTCAGACTATGAGCGATTCTTTTAGCTAAAGATTAGGCATCTCATTCAGCTAATACTGCCCGGGATGGATCTACTTCTGGCACGAGTGCATTTATTACTTTCTCTAATAAACATTGGGTATTAGGATTCAGGAGCTCTCACTCATATGACAGGTATCAAAAAAATTATATTCTCTTTTTTTGGATAATATTCCTCTTGTAAATATTGTAGATGGTACCTCTTCTACTGTTAGTAGAAAAGGAGTTGTTCATGCTACCTCTTCTTTATCACTGAGTCTTATTTTCTCCCCAAATTCGTTATTAGTCTACTATCTATCAGTAAAATTATTATACAAAATCGTTGTCGTGTAATATTTTATCTTTCTTATTGTGTGTTTCAGGATCTACAGAATGAGATGAAGATTGATTCAGATCGTGAATATGGCATCCTCTATTACTTGGATGATGGTACACTTCACTCTAATTTAGCTAGTATTTCTCCTTCTAATACTCCACTATAATGGCATCATAGCTTGGGGCATCCTTTCTTACAAAAGTTACGTTAAGTACTGCATATTGAGTCTTCTATTATTTCTTTAGAATGTAAGTCTTGTTAGGTAGAAAAGCATCATCGTGCCTTCTACCCTAGTCGTGACAATAATAGTAGTTCTTCTATCTTCCATAGTCGTGTCAATAATGTGAGTAGTTCTCCTTTAGATTTGGTCCATTCTGATGTTTGGAGACTGTCTTGTGTCACTTTTATATATGATTTGCAATATTTTTTAGCTTTTATGGATGATTATTCTAGGTAGTCTCCGGTTGTATTTACTAAAAGAAAGGACCCATGTTCTTACAGTTATCAAAGATTTTATTAATGAAGTAAAAAATTCAATTTTTACTATTCGTGTTTTGCGCACTGATAATGTTCCTGAGTATACTCAAAAAAATTCTCATTTTTGTGCATCTCACTTTTTCTTTAAGACATCAATAATTGGTATCTATCAAAGATATCAAATATCCAAAAGATGCATTACCCAATATTATTGTAGGTGCTCGCCAATCGTTGCCTTTGCAATGCGACAAAGATCTTCCTTCAAAATCTAATGCTAAGTTGTCATTAGACTTTCTTCTTGATGATTCCTGACAAGAAAAGAGAAAATTAGTCTTGATCTTGTTCCAATGGAAATGAATATTTTTCGCTTCTGTCAAGAAGTGGAGAGACCACTAGCTCAACCACATCATGCTCATTACAATTACGATATATAAAATTATGCACTTCATTTATTTTACTCGTGTGTTTTTTTCTTACAATCATTTGTATCATTATGGATGCCTGTGATGAGATAGTAGTCTCTCCACTTCGTAAGAGAGAAGTGAAGATAACAGGATTCCCTTTTCCACTGAAATTATTGTTGAAAATTTTCTTTCATTAGAGTAGTTCACCCAAATCAAGGATTTCTGTGTTTCTACCAAAGAGGGGGATTTTACAAGAATTTGTTTGGATTCAAGGAACTGGGTGGAAGTGAGAAAGTGGAAAGCAGGTTTTTTCCTTTTGAAAAATGAGAATTTGTGTGTATCTTTTTCAGTGTTTGGTTGGTAGTTGAGAAGTAGAAGTGGAAAAGTATACTCTGTTTTTTAGTGTTTGGTTAGTAATGTGGAAGTGAAAGTGAAAAAGTTGACCACAAAGTTAACTGTAAAACAATATTAAAATAAAAATTAATTATGAAAAATTGGACCGAAATTAGAATGCAAGTAAGATTTAAATGACCAAAAAATTAACTATTTTGAGTTACGACTTATTACAAATAAGATTTACATGGCCACAAAATTAACCGTAATACCTTGGAAGTGGGAAAATTGTTGTGTAAAAAGGAAAAGAGAAAAGGAAAAAGGATTTTCTCATTTTTCTTTTCCGGTGTTTAGATGGACAGCAGAAGTAGAAAATGACACTCTCCACTTCCTCACTTCGACCCACTTTCTTGTATCCAAACAGCCCCGAAATGTAAGAACAACATGAAAGTAGTGATGAATATACTCAAGGTTTTTAGTGATGATTGATTTGTGCCATATATGCCAAGGTTGTGTCTCAGAGAGTACAGCTGAGAAAATGTAGGAATAAATACAGTGAAATTAGTGACTCAACTGGGATTTAGATCCTTTTACAGGGTGAGTTAGGGGCAAATTTAGTAACCTAGCATTCACAAATTTCAGGGTTTTATGACAACTTGTACATTAGCTGCAACTAAGCAGGAGAATATCCTATTTTCATGTGTTTTCTCTACGGCCTTGGCCCGTGGACCTTGGCCTAAACCCATAAAGCACAACATAGATAAATTCATATTTCAGCTATCAACACCACTCTCTTGTAGCTTATGCGGCAGAGCAAACCGAAATTTGCTCGAAAGCACTGGGGTTCGAGGAGTTGGTGTTTTAAGGGAAGGGGATAGAAAAAGAAGAGAAGAGGTATTCTAAAATACCTCAATTTTTTTTTAACTTATCTAAAAAAGAATATCTTGCCAAAACTTTTTTACATCTTTATTTTGCACAAAATCATCTGCTTATCTTTCCATATTGAAAGCATTAGTGGTTCGTAATTTCTGGGGGCGTCTCTATTTCTGATAACTTTACATATTTCGTTATTTTTTTTTGGATGAAATATTCCATGACCACCTCCATCTCAGTTCTCAAAGGAGTTATTATAGGTCTCAAAAAATAAGCAACCCTAAATCATGAGAAGAAGAAGAAGAAGAAGAAGAAGAGAAGTACCTGATAGAGTAATGGCGTCTTGTCTCCAGGTCCTTGCCCTTCTTCTTCCATTGGCCTGCAGCTGCTTTGCCCATTTGTGTCTATTTAAAACCATCAGAATCCAGTGCCCAAAGCAAAGAGGCAAGTCTAACTTGGGTTGAGTTGTCCTGATTTTGGGTCAATTTTGTACAGGTGGCTCCCTGTGGCCAGCCCACCTGCAGGCAAAAACTGACAGCCCATTCCCTCCAGCAAAGCCCACACCGCATTTTAAATTTAACACCAAGGATTCAATAGAATACCATGAATTTTGAAGTATTAGGAAGATCAAAAGTTTGGGCTAAAATTTAATACAAGACCATGAATTTTTAATAGTTTTTTAATGAAATACTATGAACTTTTAAAATTACAAATTGTTATCATGAACTTTTTTTTCTCTCAAATTTTCAAAAAAGTTGCCATCTTGACAATCACGTGTAAATTACATGACAATTTAATGACAAAAATATCTTTTTATTTTCTCTCAATATTCACTATCAAATTATAAAAAAAGAAAGAAAAACTAGTTTACTCCTCTCTCTCTCTCTCATCACTCTCAATCTGCTCTGCTTTGCTCTCTCTCTCTCTCTCTCTCTCTCTCTTATATATATATATATATATATATATATATATATATATATGAGAAAAATGTATATCAGCCGACGGCTGAGAGACCGTCTCAGCCTGCGGTGTCGTGGCACATTATTAGCCACACTAGAAAGGACGGCCCGCTTACCGAAATAGTTGAAATTACTAAATAGCCCTACTGTAAAAGACAGTAGATTTGTATAGTTTATTATAATTTTATATTTTCTGACGTTACTCAATTTTGTCACAATTATCTTTTATAACTGCGGCCAAACTGCAAACATTTTTTTATCAAATCACGAAACTAATTTGAATGCTTCTTTATTATTTTTTTTGTTATCTGATTTGAAATTTAATGATTTTTTAAAATAGTCGCAGTTTTACTTTTTTTTTCGCATGTAATGTATAAATTATTATTATTTTTTACATATTGAATTCGGACAAGGACTGCGACTATGATCGCAGTGCTTAACGAGAGCAAGTCGTGGTACTGCGACTATGGTCGCAGTACTCACGACAGCATTTTTTTTGGGTGAGTTTTTTTTGCTAAGTTATATGTAATAACGGTGTCTAAGGACTGATACTATAGTCGCAGTTTATGTATGATTTTATATGTTTGATCTTCACTGTAACTTATTGCATGCGAAGTAGGACTGCGACTATGGTCGCAGTGTTTAAGAACAACAGTGGCAATCGTAGGACTGCGACTATGGTCGCAGTGTTTAAGGAGAACAGTGGCAATTTTCTAATTTGCGATATACAGTGAAATATACTGATTTGAGAGGATTGCGATGATGTTCGCAGTATTATCTGTTCATATAATTTATTTTTGGACTGCGACCATGGGAGCTGTTTATAACTTTATTGAATGAAAAAACTATCAAACTGTTTATGACTGGACGGCGACCGTGGTCGCAGTTTCATATGTAATTATAATATGAGTACTGCGACCATTATTTCAGATAAGATGCAGAATTAATACCTATACGGTATACTTTATATGTATTTTAAAAATGTGAAAGATTATTTTACAGATAGAAGTAAATTTTATTTATAACATAATATGGTGAGAAAGAGACCTTTTATTTATAACATAATATGGTGAGAAAGAGACCTTACAAAAAAAGAGCATTAAAAGCTTTTAAGAGAAGACAAAATAACGTTGAATATCAGAAGATCAGGAAATCCTAATCCTCATCATCATCACCATCATAAGCAGATTCGTCTTCTTCATTCTCCTGGTCTTCCTGTTCATCACTTATTTCCTCATCATCTTCCTGTTTTTGAGGTTTTTTTTGGTTCATCGATAAACTCCCAGAATGGATCGTCTCTATCAAGCTCTTCGTCCGATCCGTTGCGAGAAAGCGAGCCTATAGCATCAGAGGACATGCTTTCATCAAGCATTCCTCCGTCAAGTGGCAGAGGAATAATGTCCTCCTCACTAACCCACATGAAAACTTCATCATCATCATGAATAGGAGGATCAGTTAAAATATTATTTGATGTAGTGAGATAGTCAAAAGGAGTGAAGTCCAGACTGGTATCAGATTCCAGACTGGTATCAGATTCACTAGAATACCCTGAAGAAAGAGGACCGGTGGGGGATTGATTGAAGTTGAATTCTGAGTGTTCAGAGGAAGAAGATGGGGAAGACATGATTCAAGAATGAATTATTTTTCTGGAAGTTTTTGAAATCAAATTGAAAAGGAGCAAAAATATAGTTTTTAGATATGAGATAATATATTAGTTACAAGCACTATATAAAGGTCAATAATGTGAAAGAACATGAATAGTAATAGTAATTGTTATAGGTTGAAGAGTTATGGCTGGAGAATCCGAAAAGTTCCTTTTTTCCAGAGGTTTACTACGTGAAGTACAAATAAACTTGTTATAGAATATTTTGCCTATATCTTTAGATTACGTATGGTGCACATCTTTCCTTTATTGTGATTAACATTAGTGCATTTCTTTTTTCTAGACTGTTGTTGTATCACGGTAGATAGATTATTAATTACTTCATTAAATTCAGTGTAATTAATATAGTATTTTTATAAGATGTGATATACACGAACTGATCTCAGGGTCGCATGGCTAAACCACCTTGTAAAATTTATAAAAATCTTTTACATAAGGCATGCGAAAAAAGATTGCGACTTTGGTCGCAGTGCTGAAGGAGGTCGCAGTGCTGTACGATAACATGTTTCCGTCTGTTATTTTTTTATGTTATAAGGAATGCGACTATGGTCATGCGTAATATAAAAAAGTTTTTGTTATACTATGACTGCGACTAGTGTCGCAATCGTCATTTAAAATTAAAAGTTTTTTGATTAAGTCTGCGACCATGGTCGCAATGATTGAAAGTTTTATTATGTTATGACTGCGACTATGATCGCGGAATTTGTAAAACGGTAAGAATTCTGTTACAGAAGGCATGCTTCTGTTTATTTCACATTATGTTCATCCAATTTTTTCTCTATTATATTTTCGATGTAGTACAATTACGAATTTTATAACTGTAGATATATTCAACTGAAAATTATTTTAGGTATTTTTGTTTGTGGATGAGTTTATGGCAGTTTAGAAGTAAAAAAGGGGTATTTTTGTCATTTTGATTCACGAATGTTTAGGCGGGATTTATGGGGTATTTTTGTCATTTTGATTCACGAATGTTTAGGTGGGATTTTTTTTTTTTTTGGCGCCTACACTCTGCAGCCGATCTGTAGCATATATTCAGCCACGTCACCACGGGCTGAGAAACTCTCTCAGCCGTCGGCTGAGGTACAGTAACCCCTATATATATATCACTGCCCTCAATCTGCTATGCTATGCTCTCTCTCTCTCTCTCTCATCACTTTTCCTCTATTTCTCTTGTCAATCTCTCTCTCCTCCCCCTCTCTCATCGCTCTCTCTGCGCTCTCTACCCCTCTCTATTGCTCTCTCTCTCTCTCTCTCTCACCCCCCAATCGCTCTCTCCCCTTCGAACTATTTCTCGTCCTC
>JAVJIF010018102.1:0-55809 GCA_038442645.1 Agave tequilana | reverse complement strand
TTGTTGGCCCAAGGTTACAATCACCCTTGTTTAGTGTGTTTTGATGATACAAAACATATTAGTTATTTGTACTAATATTGCTTATGTTTAAGTGTGTTTCAGGGTTCTAACTCTACTAAAAGGTTTACACCCTAAAAGAAAGTGTTTTGGACTCAAGTCAACTCAAAGTGGGCTCAAGACTCAAGTGTTGAAGACCTTGAATGTGAAAAGCCCCCTTGAAGAGCTTGTAGTACTTAAAAACCAATGTAAGAATTAGAATGTTAAAGTTTGAGTGTTGGATATGGGCTCTAGGATACACACACACAATTTGGTTTTGTTAAAATGTGTGTTTTGTATTTAAGTTTTCGTGTTTTAAATTAGGTTTCATGCTTTAAAAATATATTTACATGACTCTATATTTTATAAAAATAAATACCATGTTTAGATCTTGTTTATATACCCCTAGTAGCATATTACTTAGTTTCCTTAAAGTCAAAAATTATTTTGCAAAATTTTTCAAGTCAAAAAATACACTGTTTTCCTGTTTCAGGCTGACCGGCCGACCGGCCCGGTCGACCGGCCACTGTGCCTGGACGTGCACGTCTGTGCACGTCCTACGGTCGACTCGACCGTCTGAGAGCAGGAGTGCTCTCGGGTTTTCTGGGTCGACCGTCCGGTCGACCGCTAGAGGAAGACTGAGAGCAGGTCTGTTCTCGGGTTTTCTGGGTCGACCGGCCGGTCGACCGCCAGAAGACCGAGCCAACGGCTCTTTGACCAGCTGAGCTGGCGGTCGACCGGCCCGGTCGACCGCCAAGCCTGCTGCTGCCCAACGGCTCTTTCCTCTTTTGTGCAATTCTGAAATCTGTTTTTGATCTGTTTTTTGGCAGACTTTTACAGGGTTTTTCAGTTCTTTTTCAGAGCAAATAAGCTCTAAATAAATTATTTTAAACCTATTTTCTCCCTATAAATAGAGGAGAAGACTCTCTTACTAAACACCAGAAGAAAAATCCTCAAGTTTTCAAAGTTTCAAAAGAGAAAGAAAAGTATTAAGCTCTCCATTTCCAATTCTTTCTTGAGCTAGTTTCAGTTGTGTTCCCTTGCAAAAAGTCATCTCTACAACTGAGTTTTTCTCACTACACTTCATAGAGCCAAAAATCCCTTACTCATTCTATAGTGAAGTTGTAAAAAGAGTGAGAGTGTTGTAAAAGAGTTTGGTGATCTTGTTGTGATCACTCTTGTTCTTGTTCCTCTTCTTATTCTTGTGGAGACACCTCTTCGGTAGAGGTTATTGTAAGTTGGAGAGCTCGGTGCTCGGGTTTTCGGTAGACCATTGTAAGGCGTCCTCGGTGGATAGTGGAAACCCTTCACGGAGGTGAAGGCGGGGGGAGTAGAGCGGTGGCTCGAACCTCGAAACAAACATCTTGTGTTTGCGATTGCTTGTGTCCATTCTTGCTTTAAATTTCTATTGCATTATATTGCTTTCTATTACTTACTTGTAATCTTGTTTCTTTCCTTGTGCAATTACTTCAAGCTTGTAATACTTGTGATATCTTGTGTGCATTTCATCATTGCACTTTATTCATACTTTGTTCGATCAATTCTCATACAACAAGGTTGCATTGCGCACCTCTAACCCATTCAAGGGGAATTGGGAGGAAGGAGTTCAGAACCTCTCACGGGATATTCGGCTCTTAGTCTTGTTTTGAGAGATCGTTGCATCATTCATCATACTTAGTTTTAAAAAGACTGTTAGATTAGCAATAACACCTATTCACCCCCCCTCTAGGTGTTTTTCAATTGGTATCAGAGCTTGGACTCTAGGATTTGGCTTAACAACCTTAGAGAGATCCTAATTTGCTAATCATTTCATTCATATTCACTTAGTAAAAATGGCTGATGGAATTAAAACCCCTCCTAAGTTTGATGGACTTAACTTTCCCATATGGAAGGTTAAGATGACCGTTTTCTTGCAATCTCTAGGCAGTCGAGTTGCAAAGGCCGTGACCAAACCCTTTAGTGCACCCCCGGTGATGAATCCACTTGGTCCGAAATAGAGACCAAAGAATTTGATGCCAATGCTAGGGCTCACTATGCACTACTTCAAGCCCTTAATGATGATGACATAGCTAGAGTTATTCATTGCAAGTCCGCATATGAAATTTGGACACATTTGCTAGTTACACATGAAGGGACCTCACAAGTGAAGAGGGCTAAGATTGACCTTCTTCGGTCCCAATATGAGAATTTTTGCATGCAAGAAAATGAAACCATAGATGATATGGTTACAAGATTTACAAAGATCACTAATGGACTTTCTTCTCTAGGTGATGCTATCGACAACGATCAAAGAGTAAGAAAGATCATCCGGGCTCTTCCTCCTTCATGGGAAGTAAAAGCAACAACCTTGAAGGAACTCAATGACAAGGAGGAGATGGAGCTAATTGGTCTCATTGGGAACTCAAAACTCATGAGATGGAGAGGAAAGTGAGGGAGGACATGGCTCCTTCCAAGAAGAAGACAATAGCCTTCAAAAGTCAATTCACACACTCCGACGAAGACGATGAACAAGAAGATGACGAAGAGCTCTCACTTCTTGTGAAGAACGTCCGGAGGATGTACAACAAGGCTAAATTTCAAGGAAGGAAAGAGATGGCAAGGAGGCAAAGAAGAAAGAAAGATCATTTGCTTTAATTGCCAAAGACGGGACACATAGTGGCGGAGTGTCCGGATAAAGTGAAGCCCTCCACCTCAAAGAAGCCTCACAAGAAGAAGGCAATGAAAGCTACATGGGATTTCGAGAGCGAATCCGAGGAGGAGATTGATACCGCTAACATGTGCTTCATGGCTAATGAAAGCACAAGCAAGGTAACCCCTTCCACTTCTCCTAATGATGAACTTTCCATGGATGAGTTAGGAGAAGCTTTTGTAGAATTATCACATAACTATGATTTTCTTAAGAAAAAGTATTTAAAAATGAAAAAGGAAAATGAATCTCTTAATCATCAAGTTTTTACTCTTTCTAAAGAAAAAGGTGAATTACTTTCCACTCTTGTTTCCACTCAAAAAGATTTTGACAAGTATAAGATTTCTTATAAAGGCAAGTCTCCACAAATTGATTCTAATGAGATTACCATGCTTAAAGAAAGAATAGACTCATTGGGAATTGTTTTAAAAAATTGTAAGTTTGATAAGAAGAAGATAGAGGCCATGTTTCCTAAGAAACAAGCCCCTAAGAAAAATGTTCACCATGCTCATGCTCATGTTCATACCACACAACCTTTGCATCGTGGCAAACCCCCAAAGCATGCTCACACTTCACACACACATCATGCATTCATGTATGGAAGAGTGTTCTCATGTTCACATTGTGGGCGGAAAGGACACTTAGCCAATTTTTGCTATGATAGACTAAGTGCATCTTATCATAATGTATGGGTTCGAAACACTAACTTTCAAGGACCCAAGAAAGTTTGGGTACCAAAGTCAACAATTTTGTTAAATGATATAGGTACCTTCCAAAGCCCAACGACGTAGAGGATTGTGGTATCTTGATAGTGGTTGCTCAAGGCACATGACTTGGGACATCAAAAACTTTGCAACCCTATCAAGATACCATGAAGGTGGCACCGTCACCTTCGGAGATGATGCCAAGGGTAAAATCATCGGTATTGGTAATGTAAAACTCGGCACATCCCCTTTAATTGAAAATGTAGTTTTAGTTGATGGACTCAAGCATACCTCTTGAGTGTTAGTCAACTTTGTGATAAAGGTTTTGATGTTGTTTTTGATCATATAGCTTGTAAAGTAATTGATAGAATTTCTAATACTTGAGTGTTTTCCGATTTTCGTGAAAGTAATGTTTATATGATAGATATGTCTAATATGTCTTGTAATATTACTTGTTTAAAAGCCCTCGATGACGACTCTTGGTTGTGGCAAAGAAGATTAGGCCATATTTCTTTTGACCACATATCTAGGTTAAACACAAAGGAAATGGTAAAAGGTATTCCTTGTTTGAGTTTTGAAAAAGACCGAGTTTGTGACGCATGTCAATTTGGGAAACAAACTAAGTCTTCTTTCAAGTCAATTAAGGATATCATGACATCACGTCCTTTGGAGTTAATCCATATGGATCTATTTGGCCCTACACAAACCAAAAGTCTAAGTGGGAATAGATTTGTATTTGTTTTGATTGATGATTTTTCACGGTTTACTTGGGTTTTCTTTCTTGAACACAAAAATCAAGTATTTTCATATTTCCAAACTTTTAAGAAAAGAGTTGAAAAAGAAAAAGAGTCTTCAATTTTAAGAATAAGAAGTGATAGAGGAGGTGAGTTCATTAACCTACCTTTATCACTTTTTGTGAAGAACATGGAATTAAGCATGAACTTTCTTGTCCTAGAACTCCACAACAAAATGGAGTAGTTAAACGAAAAAATTGAACTTTACAAGAGATGGCTAGGACAATGCTAAGTGAATATGGTCTACCACATTATTTGTGGGCCGAGGCCGTAAATACATCATGCTATATATCAAATCGTGTTTTCTTGTGTAAAAATACTTCAAAGACTTCTTTTGAAATGTACTTCTCTAGAAAACCAAATGTTTCATATTTCAAAGTTTTTGGATGTAAATGTTTTGTTTTAAACACAAAGGATAATTTAGGAAAATTTGATGCTAAAGCTTATGAGGCAATTTTTGTTGGGTATTCTAATACAAGTAAGGCTTATAGAATCTTCAATAAATCATCTTTGACTATTGAGGAATCTATACATGTTAAGTTTGAAGAATCTAACTTGTTTGTTAAGAATGTTGTAGAAATAGATGCTTTGGATTAAGGCTTGGAGAAAGTGACCTTGGAGGATACTACTACTATGGGAGACAAGCCAAAGGATGATGAAGGAAGTGACGCTAAAGTAGAAGAGGCTCAAGGAAATGAAAATCAAACAAATGAAGTGGAGCCTACTCAACAACTTCCAAAGGGTTGGAGATACAATCCTCACCATCCCAAGGACCTCGTCATAGGTGAAGTATCAAAAGGGGTAACCACTCGCTCTAAACTTCATGATTATTGTGGACATTATGCATTTATTTCTCATGTTGAACCCAAGAACGTCCTCGAAGCCGAGGCCGATTCATATTGGTTGCTAGCCATGCAAGAGGAGCTCAATCAATTTGAGCAAACCAAGTTTGGCACCTTGTTCCTAGGCCCCACGATAGACCAACAATTGGTACTAAGTGGATCTTTAAGAACAAGTTGGATGAATCGGGTAACGTTGTTAGGAATAAAGCTAGGTTAGTTGCCCAAGGTTACACTCAAATCGAAGGAATCGATTTTGAAGAAACCTTTGCACCCGTAGCACGGCTTGAAGCCATACGGATGACACTAGCATTTGCCTCATATAAAGATTTTAAATTGTTTCAAATGGATGTTAAAAGTGCTTTTCTAAATGGTTTTATTGAAGAGGAGGTGTATGTTGAACAACCCCCCGGGTTTGTTGATCCTACACATCCGGATTTTGTATTTAAATTAGATAAAGCTCTTTATGGTTTAAAACAAGCCCCTAGGGCTTGGTATGAAAGACTTTCTTCATTTTTGATTTCAAATAGTTTTAAGAAAGGTAAAATTGACACAACTTTGTTTACAAAACATGTAGAAAAAGATATTCTTATTGTGCAAATTTATGTTGATGACATTATTTTTGGTTCTACTAATGAATCTCTTTGCCAAGCTTTTGAATCATGCATGAAGGATGAATTTGAAATGTCTATGATGGGGGAGCTCAACTATTTCCTTGGACTCCAAATCAAGCAAAGGACGGATGGGATCTTCATCAATCAAGCCAAGTACACAAAGGAACTCATCAAAAGGTTCGGTCTTGAAGGATCTAAAGTAAGCAAAACTCCCATGGCAACAACTACTAAGCTTGACAAGGATGAACAAGGTAAAAGTGTAGACATTAAAGTTTATCGTAGCATGATAGGTAGTTTATTATATTTGACGCTAGTAGGCCGGATATCATGTTTTCCGTTTGTCTTTGTGCTCGTTTTCAATCATGTCCTAAGGAGTCTCATTTAGTAGCGGTAAAACACATAATTAAATACCTTAAGGGCACTATTGAAATGGGTTTGTGGTATCCGAAAACCGGACTATTTGATATGAAGAGTTTTTCGGATGCCGACTATGCGGGTTGTAGGGTAGATAGGAAGAGCACAAGTGGAACATGTCAATTCTTAGGTAATTGTCTTGTATCTTGGTCTTCCAAAAAGCAAAATTCGGTAGCCCTTTCAACCGCCGAGGCGGAGTATGTTGCGGCCGGAGCTTGTTGTGCACAAGTTCTTTGGATGAAACATACTCTCCTTGACTATGATTTACACTTTGATCATGTTAAAATATTTTGTGATAATACTAGTACTATTCACATGATAAAGAATGCAATTCAACATAGTAAAACCAAACACATTGACATTAGGTATCACTTTCTTAGAGATCATTATGAGAAAGGTGATATTGATATTGATTATGTTTCTACCGATTTTCAACTTGCCGATATTTTTACTAAACCTCTAGATTATGCTAGATTTTTATTTATTTGTGGTGAGTTGAATGTTTGCATTATGGATTCTTAAAGAAAAATTTCTTCTATTTTATTTGTTTAACCCTTTTTGATGTATGACAAAAGGGGGAGAAAAAGTATGAGGTATGAGTTTGGTTGATTGGTTTGGTTGTTTATTGTGTATATTTTGATGCATTTGAGTTTTTGACAAAACTATGTGTTTTCAATGCCTTATGTATTTAGCTCTTCATTGACATTTTTGATACATAGTATTATTTGAGGGGGAGCTTTCCAAGCTCTTCTTCCTTTTTTTGTTTAAATAACCTATATGTTTTGTCATCATCAAAAGGGGGAGATTGTTGGCCCAAGGTTACAATCACCCTTGTTTAGTGTGTTTGATGATTACAAAACATATTAGTTATTTGTACTAATATTGCTTATTGTTTAAGTGTGTTTCAGGGTTCTAACTCTACTAAAAGGTTTACACCCTAAAAGAAAGTGTTTTAGACTCAAGTCAACTCAAAGTGGGCTCAAGACTCAAGTGTTGAAGACCTTGAATGTGAAAAGCCCCCTTGAAGTGCTTGTAGTACTTAGAACCAATGTAAGAATTAGAATGTTAAAGTTTGAGTGTTGGATATTGGCTCTAGGATACACACACACACAATTTGATTTTGTTAAAATGTGTGTTTTGTATTTAAGTTTTCGTGTTTTAAATTAGGTTTCATGCTTTAAAAATATATTTACATGACTCTATATTTTACAAAAATAAATACCATGTTTAGATCTTGTTTATATACCCTACTAGCATATTACTTAAGTTTCCTTAAAGTCAAAAATTATTTTGCAAAATTTTTCAAGTAAAAAAATACACTGTTTTCCTGTTTCAGGCTGACCGGCCGACCGGCCCGGCCGACCGGCCACTGTGCCTGGACGTGCACGTCTGTGCACGTCCTACGGTCGACCGGGCGGTCGACCGTCTGAGAGCAGGAGTGCTCTCGGGTTTTCTGGGTCGACCGTCCGGTCGACCGCTAGAGGAAGACTGAGAGCAGGTCTGTTCTCGGGTTTTCTGGGTCGACCGGCCGGTCGACCGCCAGAAGACCCGAGACAACGGCTCTTTGACCAGCTGAGCTGGCGGTCGACCGGCCCGGTCGACCGCCAAGCCTGCTGCTGCCCAACGGCTCTTTCCTCTTTTGTGCAATTCTGAAATCTGTTTTTTGATCTGTTTTTTGGCAGACTTTTACTGGGTTTTTCAGTTCTTTTTCAGAGCAAATAAGCTCTAAATAAATTGTTTTAAACCTATTTTTCTCCCTATAAATAGAGGAGAAGACTCTCTTACTAAACACCAAGAAAAATCCTCAAGTTTTCAAAGTTTTCAAAAGAGAAAAGAAAAGTGTTTAAGCTCTCCATTTCCAATTCTTTCTTGAGCTAGTTTTCAGTTGTGTTCCCTTGCAAAAAGTCATCTCTACAACTGAGTTTTTCTCACTACACTTCATAGAGCCAAAAATCTCTTACTCATTCTATAGCGAAGTTGTAAAAAGAGTGAGAGTGTTGTAAAAGAGTTTGGTGATCTTGTTGTGATCACTCTTGTTCTTGTTCCTCTTCTTGTTCTTGTGGAGACACCTCTTCGGTAGAGGTTATTGTAAGTTGGAGAGCTCGGTGCTCGGGTCTTCGGTAGACCATTGTAAGGCGTCCTCGGTGGATAGTGGAAACCCTTCACGGAGGTGAAGGCGGGGAGTAGAGCGGTGGCTCGAACCTCGAAACAAACATCTTGTGTTTGCGATTACCTTGTGTCCATTCTTGCTTTAAATTTCTATTGCACTATATTGCTTTCTATTACTTACTTGTGATCTTGTTTCTTTCCTTGTGCAATTACTTCAAGCTTGTAATACTTGTGATATCTTGTGTGCATTTCATCATTGCACTTTATTCATACTTTGTTCGATCAATTCTCATACAACAAGGTTGCATTGCGCACCTCTAACCCATTCAAGGGGAATTGGGAGGAAGGAGTTCAGAACCTCTCACGGGGTATTCGGCTCTTAGTCTTGTTTTGAGAGATCGTTGCATTATTCATCATACTTAGTTTTAAAAAGATTGTTAGATTAGCAATAACACCTATTCACCCCCCTCTGGGTGTTTTTCACCCCTCTCTCACGCTCTCTGAACTTTCTCTACTTTCTCTCTCTCACGCCCCTCTCTTTCTCTTTCTCTCTAGTTAATTCTCTCTAGCTTTCTCTCTCTAATCTCTCTACTTCTCTCTCTTCTTTTTCTCTCTCTTTGGTGTGCACGTGTCATATTCGTAGTTCCCAAAATTTTCGCGGTGTTCTGACTTTCGACGAGTACTCTCGCTTTACTTGGGTTTCTCTGCTTCGATGTGTGATTTTTATATTTTTAATTGATTGAGTAATTGTCGTGATTATGAATTTGTGTTTGTATCTGTGGATTTATACTTGTAAAGGTTCTAGGAGTGTTGACTGTACAGTTGGACGTATCAGGGCTTGAATCTATGTATGTGGGCTTGTAATTATGTGTCTGGTTGTCTGTTGTAATTATTGTAATTTATCAGTATTTTTGGGTATATTTTTGGGACTAACAGTGGTGCAGGTTGTAGGAAAAGACCTCAGGACAAACGTCCCTTCTGGGGTGCATTGTCCCGAGAGACCACTTCCCAGGCTACCCAATGAGTACCATTCCTTGCTCCCTTATGGGTTTAGTGGTAGCTTTGGCGGAGTAGTTTCGCCTACTCAGCCCTCGGGCTAGACTATCCAATAGACTTCAGTCTTATACCTTCGGGTTTCATGTTAGCCTCGCAGCGAGATTGACCGATCTACAGTTCTCCCGTTATTATTTCTCCTCTTTATATGTATGCTTGTGTGGTACTAATATCTTCAGCTAATACCTCCTCGGCTTTCTGGTACCATTAGCCTTTCTGGGCTCTTGCCCACTCCCCGAAAGGGGGTGCACTTAGAGCCTCTAGGTCTCTCTTTTGCTCTGCCTGGTAGGCAAGCTTAGCGCTCAGCATTTTACTGCGAAAATCGCCCGAGTGTAACTATGTCGTGGTGTTAGTAGGGTGCTCATACACCGCTACGTCACGTGCGCTGGCTCCGCCGCGTGACTGCTCGCTAGGTTGTCCCCAGTTTCAGACTCAGTCTTCTGACTTAACCTTCGGGTTCTCTACTAGCTCTACCGGCAGGCGAGCTTAGCGCTCTGCGCTTTATCAGCTAGCTCCGTCATGAGCGTGACTACGCTAGGTACGATAGTATAGCGGTCATACACTGGCTTCAACATATGCGTCTAGTTGTGCCGCGAGTGTGGCTTCGCCATACACGAAGACCCAGCATTCATTGTGCTGGCTTTGCCATAGGCGTTTAGTTTTGCCGTGAGTGTGGCTTCGCCGTGAGCGTTAGCTTGATGTTCATACATCACTTCACTATGTGCGTTAACCCCGTGATTATTCTCTAATATTGCATAATTTTTATCACATCTACACAATTATCTTATATAAAATACTGCTAATAATGATTTGCTTGTGTGATCTTAGGTCCATGGTGTGCAATGAAGAAGAACACCCTAAATCACCATTTAATTGGTGATTAAAAGCCTACAAAATAGCCATTGACTTTAGGTGAAAATTTTGTCAGACCTGGGGACTCAAATCTGAAATTCGGAGAGTACAACTGATAGGGGACCGACATGATCACACAAAGCAGGCGGCGCTGCGCGCGCCGCCCTGGGACAGTCGCGAAAACGCGGCTCTGGCCACGTTTCCGCGGCCGTAATGGCGCGGCCGCGCCAGTGCCTCGGCCTAGGGGTTGCCCCCTGGCACCCTTCCCCTGGTGCCTAAAAATACCCCCTTGGGGGTTCTTCAGGGAGATATCCAAAGTTTAGAGTAATGTTGTTAGTTTGTTTCTAGGATTGTAGTTATTTTTATGCTTGCTTCTTCTTCTAGTTAGTTTAGCCATTAGAGTGAAAGAGAGAGTGTGTGTACAAGTTGTATTTGAAGGTGACAAGCATATAGAAGTAATACTTCTCTTTCTTCTTTCCTTTTACTTGGTGTTTTCCATTTACTTTTACTTTCTTATTTTAGTGTAATACTGCTTCTCTTTACTTCTTCTCTCTTGTTGTTTTCTTTTCTTACTCATGTCTAACTAACTCTTTCATTGCATGGCTAACTAACTACTAACCCACTAATCTCTAACAACTTGATTGATAACCCAAATGAGTCAATAGTGTCAAATAAGCCTTGTGCAAACGAGAGCTAGGACATCTTAAGATGAGGGTTCTAACTCTAACTTACTTACGAGTATTCCCTTTCTTATATTTCATGCTTAACGGGTTTTTGATGATTTATAGATTGTAAACTTTACTTGTCCTTGTAAGTTAGAGGTATTCCTATTAATCTTTGCCGATACCATTTGTGCACTTGTTTCTTCCCTTATTCTCGCCTTCAATTGAATATTGATAAGGGAATGTTTAAGTTTTTGCCGTGTAAAGCTAAGCTAAAGGAAGAACTTTCATTCGATTTTCAACGTGAATAGTTCCTATGCATAAGGGTTATGCTTGCCTATGATCCATCGTGAGGCTACATCTTCAAGAAGTTAGAGATTAGTGGGAGCACTTAGTAGAAAGTTAGCCATGCATTTTTACCATTAAGAAAATCCACTTTTACAGACAACAAACCAATCCAAACAATTCTTGGAACAACACTTGTTTTCATTTCAATTCTTTATTTGAAACAAAGAACTCTTTTTTTACTTTGAACAGCAAAGCCGCATCAAAACTTCCATCGCTCTCCCTCCTTGTGGATACGACCCGTATAGCCACTTTGCTAGTACGGAAGAATCGCAAAAGCAGTAATATCAACCCACATTCCTTTACTTATTTTTGTGCTTACTTTTTGTTGATCAAAATTTGACGCCGTTGCCGGGGAGGGAACGACTTTATTGTTCAATACTAAAGATTTTTCTTTATTTTTGTGCGTAGGAGAAGTACCAAGGAGCTAGCTATTACGGGAAGCAAGAGTGGTGGCCAAAGACACTGCACGAGGAATTCATTTGCCCTCGGAAAATTCGTGTAAAAGCGAATTTTTCCGATTGAAGTACTAACAAAAGCTCTTCTGCAGGGTTGCCGAAAATCGTTCAAATTGCTTTCTCAAATTTTTAGTTCATTTGTATGCTTCACCTTTACACTTGTAATAATTCAACAGAAATTCAATTGTTGCTAAATTGAAAATCGAATTACACTCTTACATTTAGGGCACATGTCTATTTCAATTCATTTCAATTTCTGTTGAAGAGTGCTGGAGAAAGGTACATGTGCATTCATATAGAATAGGACCAATATTTTAGAGTGATTTATCGCTTTGAGTGTTATCTTGTTGTGAATATATTGTACACTTACACAATTGACATTAAGGGCAAAACCCCAAATAAACAAGATAAGGTGGGGATTTCATCACCCTTCCTTAGCCCAAAAATTATCTCCAAGTGCACTCACACTATCCCAAACCTTAACTAAAAATTGATAGACGTTGGCCCTAAGGACATCTCGGACTCATTAAGAGATTAACCGAGGGTGGGAATTATAAGAACTATACTCCTGCAAAATCGGTGTCTAAGGAAAGAGGATTAAGAGGTAAAGCCTCGAAAGCGCCGTGGTTTGGCGTAATTAAGGCCCGTGGCTCATGCCCGGATACCTCCCACCGAGTTTTGCCCTTTCCTGACCGATTAGCTTATAGTCGAGTTCCTATAACAACCTCCCCCAGAGAATCAACCAGTTAGGAGTCGTCTAGGTCCAGGTACCTTAGACTAAGGCTTGGTGGTTGTTTTTCTTTCTTTTGTTTGTTTTTTTATTCTTTTCGACTGTTTGTTGTCTATACGTTATTTGTGGTGTGCTGTATGCAAGAGTGGGTGAGAGATCCTGTAACTTTCATATTAACCAGAAACACTTCTCTACCCCTGCATCCAGAACGCTACAGGACAAGTTTTACCTGATCAGAACCTCACTACCATCTTGTATAAAACTTCCTGAGGCGAATGGAAGTAATTTTGAATTAAAGCCTCAATTCATCAACACTCTTCTAAAGTTCATGGTTTAAAATCGGAGGACGCATACTTCTTTGTTAGAGAATTTGAAGAAGTATGCATCATGATACGTATTCCCCAGCTAGGAGACGATGTCGTTAGGTTACGTTTCATTCCCTTTTCCCTAAAGGACCTAACTAAGAAATGGTTGTACAGTTTGGCTATAGATTCAGTTACAATGTGGGATGATTTCGTCAAGGTCTTCTTGAAGAAATTCTACCCAATTCACAAAACTGCCCTGATCAGAAAGAATATCATGCAGTTTAGGCAAGAACAGAGTGAACCATTCTGGAGATACTTTGAACGATTCAAAGATCTCCTAGCTCAGTGCCTTCATTACGGTGTAGAGAAATGGTGTCAGTATCAGATTCTCTATGATGGTTTGGATTATCAAACAAAACCCTATTAGAAACCATGTGTCAGGGAGGGTTCTTGCAAAAGGATGAAAATCAGGGTTGAGATTTGTTTGATGATCTAGCTGAGAAAACCCTGCAATGGGAGTCAGCCTCAGAAAAATCAAGAAATTCAGAATCTATAGCTTCGAAAGGAGGGCTCCTATCCTTAAAATCATCCATAGCTGCTGAAGCTAAGATCACGACCCTGATGAGAAGAATAGAGGCTCTAGAAACAAAAGAGCCAACCAATGTCAACCAAATCAACCCACCACCAATTCACAATCCGGGTTGTTCATACTGTAAGGCACCGAACCATGTCTTTGAAGAGTGTCCTATTTTTCAGACTCACCAAGTGCCACCGAAACACATGAATGCGGCCTACTCACGGCCGTCGCATAATCCTTACTCGCAAACGTACAATCCCGGTTGGAGAAATCACCCAAATTTCTCTTGGGCCTAGAACAATTCTCCTAGGCCAAAATTTTCCAATCATCTCCACCATCCCAATCATCCAACAAATTTTCCCAGTCAAGCTCCATCTTCCTCCTATCAAAGTTTACCAACTGAGAAGAAATTCAGTAAATCGGAGGAGAGCATGGAGGTTTTTATGAAGTCCCAAACTGCCTTCATGCAAAATCAGGGACAAACACTGAGCAACCATTCACAGGCTATATCGAGATTGGAAATGCAGATGAGTCAATTAGCTAGCTCTCTAAGTGAAAGACTAAAGGGTGATTTACCTAGTCAGCCACTAGTTAACCCTAAAAACTCCAATCAAGCGTATGAAATTCAGGATCCTCAGATCAACAAGTGCAATGTTGTTCATACTCTTCGATCAAGAAAGAAGGTGGACAACCAGGTCTACCAGCAGAAAAATCCTTCCCACATTGATCCTGCTCCTGCTTTCACATTTGCCGGCTCCCCCCAATCTGCTCTACAAACGTCTGACAAAAACATAACTGCTGAATAAGTTCATAAGCCTGTAGCACCCTTTCCCAATAGGCTTAGAAACAATAATAAGAACATGTATATGGAGAAGATACTTGAGATGTTTAACCAGGTCAAACTGAATGTGCCTCTTCATGACACTATCCAACAAGTCCCAGCCTATGCCAAATTTCTTAAGGATATCTGTACAAAGAAGAGAAAGACAAATGTGCCCAAGAAAGTGTTCTTGGCAACCAACATAAGCGAAATTCTATCTGGTCCCATTCCGGTGAAATACAAAGATCCCGGATGTCCCACATTTCCTGCACCATAAGACAAACAGAAATTAGCAGAGCACTCCTTGACCTGGGAGCAAGTATTAACTTGCTACCTCTCTCAATATACCAGCAACTTGGGTTGGGCGACCTGACTCCAACTCGAGCCACCATTCAGTTAGTAGACCGATCTGTGAAAATCCCCAAGGGGAAAATCACAGATGTCCTTATTCGGGTCGGGAATTTCATCTACCCCATTGACTTCATTGTGCTTGAGACCCAACCTGTGTCAAATCTGCGTCTCAAACTCCGGTCATCTTAGGGCGCCTATTCCTTACTACAACCAATGTCATAATCAACTGTAGGAACGAGTCCATGCGATTGACCTTTGGAGACATGACGAAGGAAGTCATTGTCTTCAATCTTGAAAGACAACCTAGGGATATAAATGATCAGACTTTTGAGGTCAATCTACTGAAAATTTGACCAGTGAGTATAAAGAAAGCATAGAGATGGAAATAGAGAGCGAGTTTGATCTGGACTCAGAGGATTTCAACCTAGACTTGATCGTAGATTCTGCAGTGGACTGGGCATCAAGCCCAAGTGTTCCCATTCTAGAACCGAAATTCCAGATATCACCTCCAATGAATCAACACCTTCCCTAGAGTTAAAATCCTTACCTGAACACCTCAAGTACGCCTACTTGGGCGGAAGAGAAACCCTGCCAGTCATCATAGCATCCCATCCGACTGAGCACCAAGAGGACAACTTGATGTCTATTCTGAAGAGACATAGGGAAGCCATTAGATGGACCATGAAAGATATCAAGGGGATAAGTTCATTAATAGTTCAACATAGAATTCACTTAACCGATGAAGCGATTCCCAGGAGGGACCCACAACACAGGCTAACCCACTCATGCAAGAGGCTGTAAAAATAAAAATTTTGAAACTATTAGACAATGGGATCATTTATCCCATTTTTGATAGTCAATAGGTTAGCCCAGTTCATGCGGTCACCAAGAAAGCTAGTTTTATGGTGGTAGAGAATGAGCAGAAAGAGTTGGTACAAACAAGACTGCCTACCAAGGTTCGTGTTTGTATTGACTATAGAAAGTTGAATGCGGCCACTCGTAAAGACCACTTTTTGCTACCCTTCATCGACCAAATGCTTGAACGCCTGGCTGGACATAAGTATTATTGTTTCTTGGATGGGTACTCGGGATACAATTAGATCTCTATTGCTGCAGAAGACCAGGAGAAGCCTACGTTCACCTGCCCATTCAGAACCTTCACCTACCGAAGCATGCCCTTTGGATTGTGCAACGCTCCCGCGACATTCCAACGATGCATGCTCAGTTTGTTCTCCGACATGGTGGAACATTTTCTTGAGATTTTTATGGATGACTTCTCCATCTACAGAGATTCATTTGATCAATGTCTTCATCATCTAGAGTTAGTTCTGCAAAGATGTAAGGAGAAGAATCTAACTCTGAATTGGGAGAAATGTCACTTCGTGGTGAGACGGGGGATTGTCTTAGGCCATGAGATTTCTAGGAGAGGAATTGAAGTGGACAAGGCAAAAGTAGAAGTGATTGCTAAGCTTCCACCACCCAAAAGCATCAAGAATATCAGATCCTTTCTAGAGCATGTTGGGTTCTATCGACGGTTCATTAAGAATTTTAGCAAAATCTCTAGGCCCTTAACCAACCTGCTCGCCAAGGACGCGCCCTTTGATTTTAATGAAGTATGTTTTAAATCATGGGAGAAGCTTAAGCAAGACCTTGTATTTGCACATATTATTTCTACTCCAGATTGTGCACAACCATTTGAAATCATGTGCGATGCCTCTGATTTTGCTATCGGCGTTGTTCTTGGACAACGCATCGACAATAGGCAGCACGTGATCTACTACTCGAGTAGGACCCTGAATGACGCCCAACAGAATTATATAACGACTGAGAAAGAATTCTTGACCGTTGTTTGGGTGTAAATTCTTTATTTGATCGTAATGAAGGTTACAATGGATCAATTATCCGATTACAAGAGAGGTGAGATATTCAAGCTCAAATCTCACCTTTATTTGATGCTAGGTTCTTGATGTAACGATGAAAAGTGAATCTTATTTTCTGTTGATCGGGTGAACGTCACGACCTCTTGGGAATCTTCTCTTTGGATGGTAAACGAAGTAACACAGCTTCTATCCAATAAAAATCTCAAAGAGACTTTTGGCAAGAACCAACTTGAGCTCAGCAAGTTGTTAGAAGAGTTTTTCTCTTTTGTATTTCTCAGCCAGAGATTCTGGTCTTTCTAAGGCTTACAACCAAAGTTCTCCTGACCAAAAATTCTGACCCCTCTTCAATAGCGAACTGAGCTATTTATAGGGGTTTCAGGGGTAAAACTTTTCCCTAAAACACTCCATAATGGGGATTAACTCCCTCATTACGTGGGCAGTAATTGACCCAGTAATGAGGGCAGTTATAACTGAGACGCGAGTTTTGAGCCTCGCGTTTTGTCACTGAGGTAACGCTTGAGAAACACGAACTTCAAGTTCTGCGTTAAGCTTCATATGAGACGCGGGCTTTGGGCTCTGCGTCTGGCTATTGCATGGATGCCTGAGACGCAAGGTCTAAGCTCTTCATCTTTACCATTGTACCGAGGTAGAGACGCGGGTTTCGACCCTTGCGTCTTGGTACTACAGTGGTACTGAGACGCAGCTTTCGAGCTCTGTGTCTTGGTTATTAAGACGCGGGTTTCAACCTTTGCGTCTTAGTGCTGCGCTAGGCTGAGCTGCCTTGTGTCTGGAGTTTGGACTCTACTTTTGATGATTTAACCAGTAATTTTTGGACAGTCTACAGAACCCCCTCCAAAGTTTTTGATATCCGCAGTTGACTGGGACAGTTTTGAAATATTTTGGACTTTGGTCGAGTTCGTACTTCGCGTGATTGGACTGACAATCATTTGAGATGCTCTGAGCTTGATCCTGTCGGGATGTGGTCTTCGTGAGTGTACTGTAAAACCCTTTGAAGCCGCCAGAGGTGATCGTCATGAGTGTCTAGATACGCAGTCCAGACCTCCTCAGTGCTCTGAGCTGATTGTTGGTACTATTGAACTAGGGGTAAACAATCATCTGCTTGTGCCAGTATACTGTTGAACTGATTGCAGAAGCGAAGACTGAATGCAAGTCTTGTAGACGTAGAGGTTATGTCATTTCAGAGGCGCAGTCCTCATTCGAAGTGGGACACATATATTAATTTGCTGAAGAAACGCGACCTTTGAAGGGACGCAGCTTTGAAGTGAAGACGCAGCTCTAATCTGTTGACTAGACGCAACTTTGGTCTTGCTGAAGAGATGCGACCTTTGAAGGGACGCGGCTTTGTTAAACACAAGCCCCGCGTTCTGGGCGCATTGCCACATATCTGGCAGAGTTGAGGGACGTCTTTCCCTTAACGCGCGAAATTCGTGTCCATTTAAGACGCATGCCACGCGTCGGGCGAGGATTAGGCCTCAAGACACGCGCCACGCATCTCTACGGATCATTGTGCCTATAAAAGACAACAGTCTTTTAAGAGTCATCATTAGACTCTTCTTCTTCTTTGCTGAGCTTTGTATCGAGGGTTAAGAAAAGCTTAAGCTTTTTCCATTTTCATCGTCTTTAACACCGATTTTACGGTCGAAATGGCACCGAAGACCAAGCCTGCTGCCTCGTCCTCGAGCGCTGTCACTCTAGAGATTCAAATAGGCGGTTCTTCTATGCAGGAGGCCCCCATTTCAGGTAATAAAATATCATCTGAACTAGTTTTCGTCATTGAAGAGGCTTAAAGAGTTCTCTTAACTCTTAAGTCTCTTTTGAATGTGAACCGCAATGCGAGGCTCATGCCCGTGTTTGATTTTTAGACACGACTCTTGTATTGGTAGGAAAAATGCAGGTTTGACAACCTTGAGTCCGTATCTGCCTGTTGAACGCGGGCCTCGTTGAGCCCTGTGTTTTGAACTCAATACTCAGAATTTTTCTAAGTGTAGGAGGTTCAGACGCAGACTTCATATGATCCTCGCATCTTTAAGATCAGGCACGGGTTTCACTGATTCTCGCGTCTAAGTCTGACACTTAGAAAGATTTCTAAGTTAAGGATTTTGAAATGCGGGCTTCATGCAAGCCTCACATTTTTTTTTGACTCTAGACGCGAATTTGCTGATTTTCACGTCTGAATTTACTCCAGCGTTTGAATTTCAAACACTTAGCCATTTTCTTTTAGATTTCTGACTAAGTGTCGTCTTCATTGCAGTGTGATACTCTTCCAGCCCCTTGTCCAAGAAGTGCCACTTTGGGCATGTAGGTGGCGCTGATCGTAATCTGACCTTCGCGCTCTAGAAGATTGCTCTGTGACTACTGGTAAGTCAAAGGAGCGAAGGAGAGGATCTCCAAGGCCAGTATGTTGACCCTTCGGGAGATTATTTCTGATGGGCTATTCGAGTCGGATTCTCGCACTTCGCTAAGGAAGCCTGCTTTCTTCTTTGGTGACGTCATTGAAAAGGATGATAGGATTTTGTATGACAGAGATTATAAGTGGCTCCGCCGGATAGGGGACAGGAGGTTCTTCCTTCCCAACATGGAGAGGATGTATCTCTTGTCCTATCTTCAGCATATGTCTGTTTATCGTACGATGGAGTGAGATCTTTCTCGGTTTGTCTCCGGTGTGTCTCTCGACAAATTAGGTTCCAAAGATGCATACTTGCTGGCCATGGAAAAGATGTATTCGATTTATTTTCTAGGTTAGTCAGGCCTGAGTATCCGAAAGGAGAAACCCCTCAGCTTGCCGCCACCTTCATCAATCAGTTCTTGAAAGTTAGGGGTGATTTCTCCGCCACTTTCGTCCGCTTGGATGGGTCTGTCACGCCCCGCTTCCCAAAATATGCTGAAGCGGAGACGCGACACAAGTCGGCGACGCATATACGCAAGAAAAATACCTCACGTATACGCGCTAAGCCTTAAGTAACCCGAAACGAGCTATAAATCCCAACTGTAATTAAATCATGATTACTGCAATATCACATATAAGCATCCACGCATGATATCATATAAATAAAGACTGGAATAACAACTAAATCTGATATAACGAGAATCAGGAAATAATATAAAGGCAAGAAAAATAAGAATACCGGAATCGAGTAGGGAGAAGCTCCAGCTCTTCGCGAAGCATACAGTCTCATTGAACACCTGAACAATAGAAACAAAGCGTCCAATAGCTGGACGCACGAATTCAGGGTCGTCAGAAAGCGACCTGGTGAGTGTGTGTAAAGAGCGGGGCTCGTGCATATAAACAATGTGCACAGAATAATAACAAGATAAACCGCAGTCATAAGATAACTAAATAACATGATAAACAGCTGAACTGAAGGATAACTGAATAACAACAAGTATGTAGATAAAAGACAACTATTACAACTATAAACTAATAGCTAATGTCAAGATATGTAATCTAGCATGTGTCACTAGTCTGGTTGGTTATTATTAACCTAACTAATATAGTACTTAGCTGTGTCCCATATCACAGCCATTTTTTCACATATCAAACAAAGTTATCGTTAATGTAACTGCCTGCCAATGTAGTGCATGTGTCTTGAAAGAGTACCATGCATGCCCGGTACCACGATCTAACACCCCTAACACTGAACCAGGACAAGCCACAAGGCTCTAATAACTGAAGACCACAGCCCCACATGAAAAGACAACTAGTGTGGCGCTATAATCTGGGCATAGCCCTGACAACTGACTATTGAATAGGCAGCCAGTACTACCTTGGTTCCCCATGGTTGGAACCTACAACTTGGTACCATAATAAGTCCTTCTAAAATACACGACATGCATTATCAAGCAATTACCCCCGTTCCCTGGGTTATGATATCTTTTATTAACAAACAATCAATGAGTTATCATTAAAGAGTAACTGATATGCCCAACAACTGTCGATGTCAATAATAGCTGATAATCTGACAACTGACAACTAACAACTGATATCTGATAACTGAGTAACTGACAATTAATATCTGACATCTGAAATAGGATACTGGAGATATAGCCACTAACACAATAGTGTCACTAACAACTGGTAACTGATACAAATATCTACCAACTCCTATAAACTCTGAACACGTCATATGATCACCAACAAATAATCTCACCAACTGATAAAGTGATGATTGCTATCTGATAACTCTGAAATACAAGATCACTGATATCGAATAGATCACTAACACAATAACTCAACTCTATTAATTGAAGTAATCAATAGCTAAATATGAAGCACATGGTACATCCTCGAGATCAACAAGTCAACAAATATCGAAATCATAACGAAAAAGGGAATCATCCTCAAACAACATATGGTCTAGAATATCTACTTCTGATACTTAAAATCAATAACATATCATCTAAATAAATCCCAAATACTCACAACTATAAATCCAGCTACGTCAATCTCATCTTAATGCAGATCAGGCTTCGTTATAAAGAATGTAAAATTTCAGATCAACTCTAACTCAAGATCAATCCAAATCATAACCCAACTAAAATAGTCACATCTAAATACTGATCAATATCCAATGTAAATAACATAAATCTCAGTTCGACCCAAACTCCAACTAAGTCCATATACTGATCCAAGCATCAAGTAATCCAATTTCTTAATAAAGTAACATCATAACAAGTCCATCATCAATACCCGAATGAATCATCACCTAAGTTATTACCAAATGAAAGAATAACAAGTCTGAGAAGTACTCTACATGAAATATGTCATATCTACTTGTCCACAATATCCAAAAGAGTTCCGGTCAGAAATAATCACCAAATATATGCATATCAAATCTGATAACTAATGCTAATTATATCAACCTCAAGATCGAGCCGAGTCAAGTCACAGTCTAAGGTGTATCAAAATTAGGCCTAAGCCAAAAGCAACAAACTACCAACACATGAAATGATAACATTAATATGTAAACGCATACAGACAGTGGTAAATAAGGAAATACACAAGAACAAACACTCACATGAAATGACGCGGTTTTGAATCCGAATCGCCGTCTGGTCTTCACTGCACGAACCGGTACTGATCTACGGATCATCCCATGGATCGGTCTTCGAATCACCATTGTATCGGGTCCACAACGAGCACGAATCTGGATCAGGTCCGGGTCTCCTGTAGCTGGGTTCGGATCTCACCAAACGGATCCGAAGCGCTGCAACACGCAACCAAACACATATAATACATATAAATACACTCTTTCACACCCACAGGTGCACATGCACTCTACAAACACGTGTACACAGGTACACGTACGTGTACACCCACATACATACACCTCTATACATATACATATACATATATATATATATATATATATATATATATATATATATATATACATATACATATATATACATACATATACATATATATACATACATATACATATATATATATATATACACATATATATATAAATACTCTAAGAACGGTTCTCACGGATTTCTGTGAGAACTTTCACGTGGGTCGTCGGATCTGATAGATTAAATCAAATAAAACTAGATCTCTATCAGATCCGACGGCCCACATGAAAGTTCTCACATGAATTCGTGAGAACCGTTCTTAGGGGATCAACTCACTATATATATATATATATATATATATATATATATATATATATATATATATATATATATATATATATGTATGTATGTATGTATGTATGTATGTATGTATATATGTACAAACCCACACACTCACGCACCTACATACACATACTATACCTTTAATTAAAAACACACCTACTAAAACATTAATACCCCTATTCATTAAAATATGCATGCACACATAAGTATATAACACCCATACATGCACACATTCATGCATAAATACATGCATACACATGCATGCATACCACAACCACTCACGCACACACCAACACACACATAGTTATAACATAATTACATAACATAACTTACATGTACATATATATTTAAGTGATAACATCTATGCATGAACATTAAAACACCAAAACCTACACCAATGTTCCCATAAAATATTTACAGAGTAAGGGAAGGAGAAGACTCACGACCAACATCGTCAGAGCTCCGGCGCATCCCACGGAGGATGCCGATGATGACAGAGAAGGTTGACGGAGGAGATCGTGGAGTCGCGAAGCGCACGGGCGTTCGCCGGAGAAGTCGACGGCCTCAACGGGCTGCTGGGGACCGGCTGCGGGCTGTTGCTGCGCCATGGGGCTGAAGAGGGCACTGGCTCAAACAATGGAGGGTTTTCCGGGGTGTTGCCGTGGGAGACTGCAAAAGGGCGCTGCCGGGGTTTTGGGGTGATGCGCAGAGGGAGTTGCGTTGGGTGGATCACGGCCAAAGGAGCTGTGCTTGCGCGTTATTGGCTGTGCAGGGTGGGTGGCAGCGGCTGCTGGTGGCGCCTGGGCTGGGGGAAGCACAGGGCTGCACAGGGGGCTCGGCCGTGGAGGAGGAGAGGACCCCGGCTTGTGCTAGGCTGCTGTGCCGCGGTTGCTAGAGGAGAGGGGTCTGCCATGGTGATGGAGATGATGGCCTGGCTTGGAGAGGAGGCGGTCTAGTGGTTATGCCGTCGGCGGGGTCTCGACCAAGAAGAGGTGGTGCTCGGGTTACCGTGGGCTTGGTGCTGCCGTCCATGGAGGGGAGGCCGGCGGCTGCGAGTTGGGGAGGAGAAGAAGCGTGGAGGTTGGGCGGCTCATGGCGGAGGTGGTGCTGCCGTCCATGAAGGGAAGATGATGAGGATCGTGGTGGCGGCCGGATGAGGGTGGAGGAGACGCGGGTGCTGGAGGTTGGGGGAGTTGCGTTGGGTGTTGGTGGCTGGATTGGAGATTGGGGGGATAATAATTAGGTTAGGGATTTGATTAGGGTAGGATATTGGGTATATGGGCATAGGGTTAACGGGTAGAAGCTAAAGGGTACGGGTTAACGGGTATAGGCTCAAGGGGAAGGAAAAGTACTACAAATAATAATAATAATAAATACAAACCATAATAATATTAATGATTAGTAATAACACTAAAAATAATTAACTATAACATTAATAATAATAAACTCTATTAACAACATGTACTATTAACAATAATAACAAAAATAATAGTAGTAACTAATAATAAAAATAAGAATTATAATTAGTAATATTAATAGTAATTAGTAACACTAATAATAATAATCTTAATAATTAACCATACAATAATAATAAATAATAATATTAGTAACACTATTAATAATTAATAAACACTAACAATATTAATAATAATAATACTAATAGTAATAAGTAATTAAAAATACTGATAAGAAATAACGGCAATATTATATAAAGCCAAAGTGTCATTTACTATCTTTAAAAATAAATTTGTATATTTAATAATAATAATTATAAATCAAGTATAATAATAATAAGAATAATCAGCAAATTAAATTAAATACTTTAGAAAATAAAAATACAGTATTTCTAACTTGAGATCTTACAGGGTCCATTCTACCGACAAGTCATGGTGGGGTAGAATGGTTGGATTTGTTCTTGTCGAGCTCGGGGCTCTGCTACAACAGGTGGGGTTGTACCAATCGGTTAGGGCCGTGCGGTATGACCTCCCGCAGAGTTCTCACAATTTTTATGGCATCCTGAAACATTATAATTCTCTGACGCGCACATATTTTACTCCAGTCGGAGAGATGGGGCTCGCTCTTCATGAGCTATATGAAGTTTCGGGGCTAGTTATGGGAGATGCCCCTTATGAAGAATATGTTCCGACTTTTGAGGAGCTTCATCTCTTGAGGAAAGAGGACCATCAGGTGTACGAGACATACTGGGAAGTGTTGTGCCACTTCCACATCTGCGGGCAAATATCCTCCTGAAGGAACAAGGGTGTTAAGTAGATGTCCTGGGCGAGCTATCTGTTCAACGACATAAATGAAAAAGATAGCCCAGTGACTAGTCTGGCCCCTTATACTGACGAGGAAATTACCGAGAGGATTAATTCCTCTACAAGCTCGTACACCACCGAGTCGAACGAGGACACTTTCAAACCTGATACGGTTTTTGAAAGTTTTCATCACCAGGCCCGAATTCCCATTTCTGACCGGGCTCTATTGGCAGGCTTCCTCATGTTATGGCTGAAGCGTTCTGTGGTGCCAACGCTGCCGCATGAAGTAATCGTTACCGATGTGGTATACCCGGCGGTCTTGCTTGCCTACGGGAAATCTATCGCTCTCCTTCCAGCGATGGTAGCTGGAATTTAGAGTAGATTACGGGTGCTAATCAAAAGCCTGTGCCAAGTGGAGGCCCTTGTAGACTCCCAGGGCAGGCCAGTGATAGATTCGGAGGGAAGGCCAAAAGTGAAGACCCCTAACCCAAGGATTGAGCTTTCATATATGTATCTGATGGCCTAGTACGTTATGCACTGCCCTTCACTGATGACGGCGGTGCCTTCCTCCGAAGGCTTCGTTCCCTTCGTGCAGAAGCTGGAGAATTTAAGCTGGTCTTGCTATTACATGTTCTTTGTTCGGAAATCCATTCTGAGCAGTTCAAATTACCAGCTCGACCGTTGCTTCCCCGAGATTTTCGGTGCATCCTACGGTGATGGGTTTGCCGACCTTGCGGGACCATATGACTTCACAGGGCTACCATCAGGAGTCTTCTGGTGGCTGATCAATATTCGGCCTGGATATCTGATCTTCCGGCAAGGTGACTCATGTACGATCGAGCCTTACGCTTCTCAGTCATTTTGATCGACAGTTCGGCTATGATCAATTATATGTCGGCAACCTTGACGCGAGCCTTTGCTTCAGTGAAAACTTGTTTGAAGGTACTCAGGCGTGATACTACAGTGTAGCTAGAGGGACAAGAGCTATTTTCAGCCTGCCTCACAGGACGCCCAATTGTTATACCAGCCTCAGTTTTTGCATGTGGTACTTCCTTGCTAGTAGGATGTCTAGTTTTGGAATTAAGAGCATCAAGGTGTCTTATAAAGCCAAGTTGGAGTCCAACAAACGTGTGCGAGGTATGACCGAGTATCAGGAAGCCAAGAGGGAAACAGGAGGGAAGGCAGGGATGAAGCCGAGGATAGTAGCACCTAAAGAGCAACCGCTAGAAAGAGTCGGCAGGCCATGGCCAAACGTTCTCGTGGCTCTGCTTCCAAGGGTGAGCCTAGCCCAAAGAAGGCCAGGAGGGAATCTGAGAATGAAGCTTCGATACCCGAAGTAGTTCCTCCTGGTGTTGAGGAGCAGGGGGAGGAAGAAGAAGAGGAGGAGGAAGTCCCCATCCTTCGCTCCCGAGGTCTGCACAGTAGGGGTCTCGTGATCCTAGAGGAGGGAGAGCTCGCGGGTGAACCTGTCATGGCTGAAGAAGTCGAACGACCCAAAGTTGACTTGGTAAGGAAGGATGATATTGAGATTTCGGGAGTCTCGACTCAGCCTGGACCTTCTTCAGCTCATGGGAGAAGGGTGGAGGTGCAACAACCTGGGTCTCCCAGTGTATTGATGCCCACCTCGCGGGTTATCGAACCCAGCCCTACTACCAGGGTCCTCAGTGGTAATGTCTCGATCGCTGAGACTTCCTGTGTCGAGTTGTCGTCTTCCTCGTCCGAAGAACATGGCTATTATTCTGGCGAGGAAGTCGATTTTGGCGATGAACTCGCTCTTCCTGACACAAGCAAATTCTCGCATATCTCAGAGGAAGAGAGACATGGGTACGTCCCTGCGATAGTTTCGCCGATAGCAGGGATTGCCGCTACTAAAGGTATTTCCTTTGTCCTCCTGAACTGGTTCTCCATCAAGTTAGGAATGAGTTCTAATATTTCCTTTTGACTTTCTTCTACAGGGCTGGCTGCCGGTAGTGAAGCCACAACTTCTTCTCATATTGAGGAGATGATCCAGGAGCTGGCCCAGCAGAAGGGTCTTGAAGCTCCCGCTATCGGGATGCCTCATGAGGGTGCAACTACCGAGGTCAGGAAGCCCTCATCCCCAAGTAGCTTATCTAGGGATTTGCCATCTTCAGATCCTCAACTTGATAAGAGAAAAGTGACGTGTTGGATACTCTCCTTTTCATTTTTATCACTGACATTTAATGTTGTGGTTTACAGAGAGCACTAGGGTAGCTCAAGTAGAGGATCCTGCGGCAAGCATTAGCGCAGAAGATAGCACAGGTCAAACTTCGACCGGTGAACCCAGTGCCGTAGAGTTTGCTGTTGTTTCTGTTGTAGTGGAAGCCGCGACAACAACAACCGTTCCGGAGGTATTGGCAACGACCTCAGTGTCGGACGAGCCTGTTGTCGGCCTCAACCCTGGACAAGTTGAATTGGTTCCCGTCTCTCGTTCTGTCATGGAAAGGGGTCTGGGAGTGCATCAGCAGGGTTGTCTCCAGCTACTGACATCATGGAAGAACTAGCGCGTCAAATGGTGCGATAATTTTTTGCTTCCATGAAGACATGTATCGACTTGGTCCTTTCCGGGGGCAGTTCCTTTGAATTTACCTGGATGCTTCTCGAGAATTAGATCGAGAACATCAGTCACACTGGGAGCCCTTCGCAGGCTAGGGTATATCTAATGCTGGTCAAACAGCAGGGGAGCTGCCTGAAGGAGCTAAAGATCCTAGAGAATGCTAGCTCAATAGATGAGGCTCGGTCGACACTGAGTAAGCTCCTCGCCGCTCAGGAGCACGAGCGAAAGGATATGGAGGAGCAAATAGCTGAAGAAGCCCGCCATCTCCAGTACTTCCAAGCCGACTATCAAAGACTGGTTGGTGATTCAAAGGAATCTGAAATTGTCATCCAAAGTGCAGAGTAAGTTATCGCGACTGCTCGGATTACTATTGCTAGGGCGCAAGCCTTGATCGAAGCCAATGAGCAGAAACTTGCTATTGCTAGAAATAAGATGAAAGAGCTAGAAACCGCCAAGACGCAAATTCAAGAAAACCTTGATGTTCATTCCTCTAGGTTGAAGTCTCTTCAGACATAGCTGGTTACGAAGAGATTCTTATCAGAGGAAGAGTTGTGGGTTCAAGCTTTGGTAGAAGCTGAGAGGGCACGTCAGCACGAGATGCAGCGCCTCCAGGAACGAATCCATTCTTTGGTGAAGCAGGATTATTAGCCTTCTTCTCCTTTTTGTATCATCCCATTTTTTATGACACTCCATTTGTCAAATAAGAGTGTTTGTGTTACTTTTATCATTTTTGAGTCAAATAATAAAAGTTATCAAATTCTTGTCTCGTCTTTATTCTTTCAGACTCTTTGCTGCCTGGATGAACTCAACTTTCATAGTCGCACTCCTTGATTATTTGTGAAAACGCAGTCCTTAGTTGTTTTGATAGGGTACGGCCATAAATAATAAACTCAGGCCGCGCTGAGTTCTTGATCGAGACGCGGCTCTCATTTTAGCTGTTTGGCAGGGACGCGGATCTGGCTCAAGAGAGGCGTGATTCTGAGACGCGAACTTACGTTCTTGATAAAGGGGGCGCGACCTTCAGGTTTATGAAGGGACGCGAATTTATGGAAGCGGCCCTTGAGTCTGTGCCAGAATGCGGACTTCAGGACGCAACCCTCAAGTCTTATGAATGAACGTGAACTTCAGGAAATAACTCTGAATTGTTATGGAGCGTGGTCCTGGTTTAGTGAGGAGACGCGCTTCTGGATCACTGAGATGACGCGGCTCTTGATCGTTTAGGGAGACGCGACTGTGGTTCTTTAAGAAAGGACGCGACCTTTAAGTCCGTATAAGTACGCGGACTTTAGGACGCAGCCTTCACTTCCTGAAAATAGACGCGAACTCCAGGACGCAGCTTCCAAGGCGCCACATGCAATCCATCTTAAAGATCTTAATGGATCTTTTAATGCCAAGTCGGCGTTGACGATTGGGGACTTGTGTCATTTGATGTTTCCCGAAGTGGCAATCCACGTGTCAACTCCCTATTGGACTTGATACTCGTGCAGGTATTTAAGGCCGATGATTTTGATTTTTATACCATTAATTATAAGCCTTATGGCTTGCCTATAAATAGGCCTCACCCCCTTAGCAGTCTATTATTTAGACTATTTCCCTTTGAGAGCATGCGCTCTGAAGGTCTTCGTCTTGATTTGTCTATCTTCCCTTCTAGGGGATGTGTCCTAATGAACAGCAAGAACTCAAAGCTTTCATGCTTTCCTTTAATCTTCTCCGAAGATTATCACTGTCCAGTGATTTCAAAATCAAAAAGTACCGCTTTAAGTGCTTTTACAGCCCCGCCTTGATGAATAAAGTCCAACTTCTAGAGAATTCTTCCCCGGGTAGGAACTATTTGTTACCATAAAATACTCAGTCCCGTTGAGTTTCTGTTTTCCTATCCATTGAAGAAATTCGATCTCTTGATCTTCTCTTGAAATCTGATTGATGCGCCCGTGTTCGGTAGTTGCGTCTTTTTGACTTCTTGATGAAGTGGGAGTGATTGGTATTCAATTTTGCATATTTTACCACATTATTCCCATGCATATTACAAATAAAAATATGATTTTTACTCATATTCTCTCTATTTTTGCAGGTCCACATCTGAAATAAGAAAAAGCCCAAAATCTCTTTAATTAGCAATAATTAAAAGAGATTAATTCAAAACCCAAAAGAGAGCCCAAATTTGAATCCAGAATCAAGAGAGATTCACGCGCCAGCTCAGATTTCTAGAAGATACACGTGGATAAACTACCTGTAACAGACCTGTAACAGAAAGATTGGCCTGAACGGCCAAGATTTTGCCGCGCTTTCCCGCGTATCTGCGGCAGTTACAGGGTGGTTAGGGCCCAGATTTCTCTCCAACAACCTGGGCTCTAGATGCTTCTCTCTGAGGCCTATAAATACAGGACCAGGGTCTGCATGAGCGCAGGAGAGAGGGAAGAACAGTGGAAGAGAGAAGAGGAGAGGAGAGATTAGAGGATAAAGCTTTGTAATTTTGTATTTTTTTCTCTAGGATTTTAGTGCTTTAGATCTTCTTCCTCCTCCCTAGAAATTCTGCAAAAGAGAGTTGTAAGAGAGAGAAAGCTTGTGTAGACCAAGGTGTGACAACTTGTGAAGCAAGGATTCATCCATTCTCTTCTCTCTACTTGAGCATTTTCTAGTATTACTTGCTTTCTTTAATTCTAGCTTTACTTTACTTGCAATTTTATTCATGCTTTGCTTTTCTTTTCTTGTAATGGCTAGTAGCTAATTCTTTCTTACATGACTAGCTAAACCACTAACGTTGCTAACTACTAACTCATGGGTGATTGCTATCTTTAATCTTACAAGTTGTATGGTCTTCTCTTCTCCGATGGGTTACTTTCATGCTTGGCTATATCTTGTTGTAATTCTCCATATGATTCATGTGTGCCTCATTTAGAGCCTTGTCTTTAGAACAAGTGCCGTGATGGAACATGGAGATGGATCACCAATATACTATTTGTTGTACAACTTCTTTACTTCCATTAATGAATGTTGTATCTTCTTCCTTAGCATCCCTTGAGTGTAGCTCTTTTGATTCCATTATTGAAAGTCTAATTGTAGGCCAATGACATCTATGAGGCTACAAGACAAGTCCAAGAATGATCACCCGTCATCCAAGTGGGAAAGTAATTAGACCAACACGCAAGACAAATCTTTGCCGATGAATCAACATGAGGCATGCATTCACCATCACGGAGTTTAGTAAGTTTTAGCAAGGTAGTAAGGTTAGCTAGTCATGATCTTCTCATTCTAAGAGTCTTTTCAAAGTTTTCTTTCTTTTAGTGTTAATCCAAAAGCCAATCTTGTTTTGATTTCTTTTCATTTTCCATCATGAACATATCCACCAATTCTTTTACTTCTTTTTCCAATTCATTTTTATTCTTTTAAGACAAAGAAGAATCTTCGTTTTCTATCTTCACAACGAACCGTAACGCTTCCATCGCAAGCTCTCCCTGAGAATCGACTCGGTATAGCCCATGCTATAACGGAGATTGGAAAGGGTACGTTAATCATTTGGAATACATTTGTGGAGTGATCAAAGCACTTGAGGTTGAATCTAAACCTTATCTCTTTTTATTGAATATATTTTGTGTGCAAATTATACTCCACAATACAACACCTTTACCGTCTAAACAAATTTTTGGCGCCGTTGCCGGGGAGAGCAACGGTTTTTGGTTTAAAGTGAAGAACTAAACGCATTTTCTTCTCTGTTGCAGGTTACAGGTGAAGAAACAGAAAAAATAGTATTACAGTAACATATAAGTGGACCTGGGCCTCTGCTCTTGAAAGCAGAGACCAGGATCCCTCAGTTTTGCCGCAGAATCTCGGCCCCAGCCGCAGATTTGCGGCAATCCTGAGTTCACTACTAACAAGTTTTCTGCAGGGTCTTCAGCTTTGCAAAATACAGCTTCTGCAATAATTGTTTTCTTGTATGCTTCACCATACTCCTGCTAATTATAATAAACAGTAAAACATTTGTTGAAACGTTAAAAATTGTTTAGACATTTGCATTTTAGGTACGTGTCTTTTCAATTCCTTTACTTTTACTGTTGAAGAGTGCTGGAGGCAAGGTACGTACGCATTGCATATTGACTAGGACTCACTCTTTGTTTGATTTAATTACACTTTGAGTGAACCTTGTTTGTTGATATCGTACACTTGCACAAATCGAATTTAAGGGCATTACCCATAAAAAAGATAAGGTGGGGATTTTATCACCCTTTCCTTAGCCCAAAAACCACTATCCCAGCACTCACTAACCCAAGCCTAATTTAATAAAAAAGTAGACGTTGGCCCTAGGAACATCTCGGACTCATTTAGGAGATTATCCTAAGGGGAAAAAGTGTTAGAAATTGACTCTTGTAAAATCAGTGTCTAGGAAAGGGATTGAGGGCCGAAAGCCCGAAGGTTGGTGGTTATTTAATTAAGGAACGTCTCTGACGGAAAACCTCCCAACAACCTTGACCTTTCCTGGCTGATTAGCTTGTGGTCAAAGTCTACACTAAACCTCCCGTGGACGGTCTAATCAGTTAGGAGTCGTCTAGGTCATAGGTCTACCCTAACTTAGGTTAGAATTTTTTCTTTTTTGTTTGTTTATTTGTTTGTTTTTGTTTGTATTTCATTATGTGATATGGCTTATAATCACAATTCTTTCCATCCTAATAATAATCCATATTACACACCGACTTCATTTTCGGATATTACCAACCCGGCATACCATAACTTTGACCAACCTAGTGTGCCGGATTGGTCTTATCCGAATCAATATAACCCATACCCCCCATCTAATGACTATAATTTTCATAATAATTTTAACTCTTCACCGAGTCAGTGGGGATTCACTTACCCCGAGTATAATTTTCAACCACCTTGTCCTCCTTCTCCACCCAGTCCACAATATTTTCAAGATACATACTCAATTCCACCAATCCAAAATAAAGCACCATCAATTTTGGAAATGAGTATGCGTGAGTCCAAACACAATCCCAAAATCTGATGGACTCACAATTTCACTATCACTTCCATGACAACACTTCATCTTTTCATCAAAACAATGAATTCATCAATTATGGAAAGATGCTTGAAGCCATGACTCATGCTCAAATGCTAGAAATCGTGACATAGATATGATGGTCGAATCTCTACGTTCTCACCGTTTGACCAGATCTGGTGTCACTAGCCACTCTGTTAAAGCCGATGAGTCATGTAGTTTTGCAAATCATAATTCAATTTCAGCACAACCACCTAAACTTGTCCAAACTTCAAAACCCATTGACATTTTGGCAAGTTTTCCTTTTCCTGAAATTGAACTTGAACATGAATATGATCCTGAACTTCCACTTGATGATTCAATTCTACTTCCTGATTCAATAATGACTCCCGTATCTTTATCTGATTTCACTCCATTTCCAAAGTCAGTATTGGATCCAGTGCCTATTCATTGTGAAATTGAATCACCAAAATTTTATGATGATCATATTGAACTTGACCAATTTCATACTTTTGAAAGTCCCATTGATAAATTGGCAAGTTCACATTTTTGTGGAATTGAACTATATGAGGAATATGATCTTGAACCCCAACTTAGTAATTCAATTCTTCTTCCTGATTCAATAATGACTCCGGTAACTTTACCTGACTTCAATCTTTTCCTGGAGTCGACATTGGATCCTGTCCCAATTCATAATGAAGTTGAATCACCCATCTTTGAGGATCATATTGAACTTGACCAATTATACACTTCTGAAGATACTATTGACAAATTAGCAAGTTCTCCATTCTTTGGTATTGAACTACATGAGAAATGTGACCTAGATTCTCACAATCTCTTTACTTCTGAAACTGATTGTACAATTCTGACGGAAGATGTTGACCTTAGTTTTGAAGAATTGTATGGCGATGAGTTAGAATTCCTTAATATTGGAAGTAAAGAGATAACACCCATATTAGGTCACATTCCATTGTTGGACAATACATGTGGACTGGAGTTTCAACTTCTTGACTTGGACCCAATTCCTGAACTCATTTCGACTCCTGAACCTTTACTCGACTTAAGTCACCTTCCTGAGTCGGTATTAGTTCCTGTCCTTCCTGAGTCCAAATCAACCATTCTATCATTTCATACACCATTCTGGGACAAGGTAGTTGACAAATTTGACTCCGAAATTAATTATGGAAAATGAAAATTAGATGGGGTCAAATACTTAATAAAGATCCTTCATGGATTTATCTTTTTAGTGGGTTGTATTCATGATATTTCTGGTGGGTTCCTCCAAACCCAAAGTAAAGTTGATTGGGCCATGTTTCGTGGACCAATCAGGCCGCCACCGGAACCACCACCTTGAGGTGATTTTTCCTTCCCTCTCTATTTTGTTTCATGCATACATATATCACGATGCATTGAGGACAATGCATGAGATAAGTGTGGGGGAGGGTTTACTAACTTAGAGTTTTTTAGATTTTCTTTCTTTTACACTTCTTTTAGAAATCTTCCCTTTTTCTCTTTCTTTTAAAAAAAAAAACTTTTTGAAATAAGAGACAAAGTTTTGATCTATTTTTAAGAAAATTAAGATGATCTTAGAAATTAAGAAAGCCTTAATTATGACATCTTAAACCTAGTTAAAATAATAGATCTTGTTTGAAATTATAGGCTAAGTAAGAAAAATTGGGGAGATATTTTTATCTTGAATTTTTTGCCTTAGATAGTATGCACTTCACACTTACACATTTTTGGGATGGAAACAAAGACCAAAAAGGCCATAAAATATAAAAAAAAAGAAAAAAAATAAAAATATATAAATAAAACATTACTTATTAAGCTGGATAATTGTGCCTCAAGAAGCATGGTTATTCACGCCTAACGGTGATTAAAAGAATAATCCCCCTTAGTTTTGTGGCCTTTTTCACTCGAGTCCTTAAACCCGAGGGATGTTTTCTCATCTGGTGCCCTAAGACCTACTGGTTTGGGAGTCATCGGTTATAGGCTCGTTACATGGGTGAACTAGAAAGCCTAAACTAAGGGAAGAAAAAATATATATATATATAAATAAATAAATAAATAATAAATGGCTTTATGGTTAGAGTTGAAATCCCAGAAATCTTTACTATCACAATGTGCATATTATCTAGGTTTTATAAAAGATAAAGTATTCAATCCAATTTTGAATTCTTACCTTAATTGAAGATAAGATCTTGCATAGAGACTAAGTTTAAGGGAGAATGATTATAGGTGGACTTATGACCCTAGATCACTTATATTTTTGCCGAGCTGACTGATTTTAAACTCTAAGTCACAAGTCCTTCAAACACGAGTGTGATAAACTCTGTGCTTGGATCTTGAAACGCAAGCTTTGTACATGAAGCTTGCGTTTGAGGTTCTTGACTTAGAGAATTCTAGCTCTTTTGAGACCTCTGCACTTGGATGTGGCGACCCCTGCATCTCAAACGCGGGTATGGCGAACTCTGTGTTTGGCTTACCTCGCGTCTTATATCTCAGACGCAGGTCTAAAATCAGACCGCATCCGGATCCATACTGGTTAAATCCGCATCTGGAGTTCATGACTTCAGTCTTACGTTTGTACTTCAGATTTTCTGTTCATGCCTTAGCAGAATTTTAACCTTTTAATTTTTTGCTTTTTTTAGGTTCTGGTAACCTCATTCAGTCTTCTACATCTTCGCTGGGCTCATAGGAGAATATTTTGACCAGCCAGCTTGTTCGATTGGCAATCACTCGGGGAGTCAAAGCTCTTGTTCATGGGCAAGGAGGCTTCGCGCAATTACTGATACCCGTCAAGGTCTTATTGGACATGACGCACCAGCAATGCCCTGGGTTTGTCATGGTCACGGTGGGTATGGTGGTGGGTATGGTGCCCTTGCAGGTCACGGGAAAGAGGACGTCACCAGTAAGGTCTCAGATTCTCTCTTCACCAATCTTACTCAAAGGAGTGATAGCGACGAAAAGCCCATGCTCGTTAGATGACTTTCTGGTGGTGGAGATGCTCATTAAGCGAAGGATTACGGCCCACACCAGTTGGTCGGGTGGAATCAGAATGCTCCTTTACATTTCAACCTCGAGAAACACCATTGTTCTCGGTTAGCGATGAGTTTCTTCAATGTTTACATCATTCATCATGATGCGATCAGCATCCGATCGTCTCAACACTGATATGATCCAGTGGAGGAAAAGAGGAACCTTTCGTCGGCGTTCTCCTAAACATCTTGGATCTGGAGTGGTGTAAATGTTTTAAGGAGTGAGTGCAACCTTTCACTGGGCGAGAGGGACTTCTTTGTACTCCTTTGTTTTAACACTCAATCTTATTGTATAAGAGAGCGTCTTGTATCACTTTCATATGTTTGAATATCAATAAAAGTGACACTTTTTCTTGTCTTCCTATATTGTCTTGAATTCCTTTCTGCATTGAAAATCAGACAAATAGAAGTAGGAATTCTTGGCTTGCTAGAAATGCTATAATTAACTTAACAAGTCAAAGTTAGAAAAAAAATTTCATTTCAGGAATTTAAGAGTACTGTCAGAGGTGTGATATTAACTTGACAGGAATGTGGGTCAGAGGTGTGATATTAACTTGACTCAACGGGAATTTCGGCTTCATTTGGGAAGACTGAAAACATCACTGTCATAGGTGTAATATTAAACTTGACAGTGAAGGTAATGCTAGAGGTGTAATTTTGAACTTGACATTAGTCATCTCAACTTCGATAGGGAAGTTCGAGGGGAATTCATTGTCATAGGAGTATTGTTGAACTTAACAATGAGCTGGATGCTAGAGGTGTGATGTTAAACTTAGCATCGCTCATCTCAGCTTTGATATGGAAGCCTGAGAAAAAGTGACCGTCAGAGGTTTAATTTTGCAGCAACTTAATCACTGTTAGAGGTGTAGTGTTAAACTTAACAGTAATTTATCAGAGGTGTATTGTTAACATGAGAGTAGTTGACTTGTGATATGAGCAGGTTTGAGGAATTGTCATTATATTGATGAGAATTGATAAGTAGAATTTGGAATGTCAGAGGTGTAGTTTTGAACTTGACAAGAATTGGTGACCTGTGACTCCATGTGGAGGAGAGACAAGTGAAGTTTGTACTCGCTGGGGAGTATTAAATTTTTCATTATCATTGCGTTTGTGGACCTACCACTCTATGGAAGAGAATTGGTAAGGGATTTTGGTGGAAAATAAAATGAATTGTCAGAGGTGTAATATTAACGTGACAGAATCATTGATTTCCTAGGGACATGGAAAATTTGCTGTTAGAGGTGTAATATTAACATAACAGCGAAGATTTTTAATGAGTTTTGTTGTCAGAGATTTAATATTAACTTGACAGAATCCACTGGGGATCGGAAAAACTGGCTTGTCAGAGGTTTATTGTTAACATGACAAGTCTCAGCTCATTTCGTTAGAGAAATAAATACAGGTATTTTTGTGGCCCTACCATTCTATGGAAAAAAAATTGGTAAGAGATTTTGGAGGAGAATATGGGACGAAGTCCCTTAGGATTTTTAGCAAACCCTCAGCTATCAACATATTTGGTGTGCCTTTACCAACTACCGTTTGAGTTGGGCTAGCCATGCTATTCCTCTCAGCATGATGAGTTGTCGAAGACTTATGTTGGACTTAAAAGTCAACATTTTCCTCTATCCTTAGCCATCGGAGGCGTCGGATGTCTATAGAAGAGTAACCAAGCTAAAACCGAAGTCTTGCATTTTATTTTTTCCTTAGTATTTACATCATGCATCATGATGTGACCACCGCTTGACTAGCTTGACACTGCTCGACCGTGATGTGATCCAGTGAAGGAAAGAGGCTTTTCTTAGATCTAGAGTTTTGATCAAAGGTGTAGTATTAACCTGATCAGGAGAAGAATGCTATCAAAGATACTATTTCTTAAAGAATTTATAGTTGATTAGCAACATAAGCGTATCACCGTCTGAGATTATAAGGCGATATGCTCCATTTGTGTAGACCGACTCTACTACAAATGGTCCTTCCCATTTGGGCTAGAATTTTCCTTTGTCTTATGTGTCATTATCATGGGTCTTCTGACGGCTATGACAAGGTCACCTTTCTTGAAAGTTTGCTCCTTAACTTTCTTGTTGAAGGCTCTGGTAATTCGAGTTTGATAGAGCTCGATTTGCTGTTGAGCTTGCAGGCGCTTGTCGTCTAAAGCCTCCAGCTCTTGGAGTCTCAGTCGATGCTTCTCCTCATTTATCATCTCTGCCGTCAGGGCGACGCGTAGAGATGGGATTTGAATTTCCAGTGGAAGTACAGCTTCGCACCCATATACCAAGGAGAATGGTGTAGCTTTCGTTAGGGTTCGAACCGTTGTGCGATAGGCCCATAAGCATTCACCTAACTTGTCGTCCCAGTCACGTTGGCTTTTTGAGACAAATTTCTTGAAAAGTTTTCCAATAGTCTAATTGAAAGCTTCTGCAAGGCCTTTAGCGGCTGGGTAGTATGCCGTTAAGGATACACTCTGGATTCTGAGCTTGTCGCAGAACCTTTGAAAAACTTGGCTGACGAACTGGGGCCCATTGTCATGAATGATCCGTCGTGGCACACCAAAGTCGCAAATGACGTGATGTTTAACAAATTTGATCACATCAAATGCCTTTACCTCCCTCAAGGGAATAGCTTCAGCCCATTTAGAAAAGTAATCAGCTATACCTAAGATGAACTGATGTCCTTTGGATGAAGGTGGGCTGATAGGGCCAACCATGTCCACTCCCCACATCTCAAATGGCCAGGAAGAGGTTGTAGGGTGAAGATGTCCTGATGCTTGATGGATGAAGTCACCATGGACCTGACAAGCGTGACATCATTTGGCGTAAGTGATGGCGTCAGGGATCATCTTAGGCCAATAATATCCCAGTCTTTAGAGTCGATCTCCAAGCTTCGGACCAGGCTGATGAGCTCCACACAAGTCGTCATGCGCTTCTTTAAGTACTTCCTGTGCCTCCTTTTGTGACAGACAGCGGAGGAGGATCCCATCATGCGATCGCAGATACAGTGCTCGCGTGGTCGTGTTGTAGTAAAATTTGAGGGCTTTCCTTCTAATGGTAGCCGCTTCTTTGGGATCATCAGAAAGAATGCCGTACAGTGCATAATCGATGTACGGGAACCACTAATCCCTGAGTTTTGGACCTGTTGAAGTCTCTAAAGCTTCTTTGACTTGACAGTCTCCTGTCAGCTTTTGGTAATCTTCAAAAGCAAATCTTAGGCAGTACAAGTCATGGCTGTAGACGAGTATTTTCTCTACTACTCCAACTGGAAGAGCTAAAGAAGCAGCGAGAGATGCCAGTGCATCTGCATGCGCATTTTGCTGGCGAGGCACATGATCGACGAAAAAGTTTTTGAATCTCTCAGCCATGTGAATAGTTACGTTGTAATAGAGTACTAAGTCTTTATGTCTGACTTCGTACTCCCCGCAAAGTTGGTTAACAATGAGTTTAGAGTCATTGTATGCTTCGAGATTTTTAACGCCAATTTTATCGGCGATTTGCATTCCGATCAAGAGAGCATTGTATTTCGCTACATTATTAGAACATGGCTCGGTTAATGAGAATGCACGAGGGATCACGTAGTTCTGTGGGGAGACCAGTACTACCCCCACTCCTGCTACGACATGCCCTCGTGGACCCGTTCTTGATGCACCGTCGAAGAAGAGCTGCCACTCCTGTCCTTCGAAAGACGTCTGGATCAGACAAACTTCAGCGACCCCGTCTGGGAGATCCTCATAAAGTTCGGTCACTCTCAGATCTGGATGTTCAGCCAGGAAATCTGCCACGTCCCTTCATGGATTTTTGTGGTAGAAAGTGCATCTCATATTGGGAAAGCAGTATGACCCATTTTGCCAGTCGACCATTTAGCGACGATGGTTTTATCATAAGCAACCTTAAAGGGTTGATTTTTGATATAACGTTTATAGTTTGGCCCACCAAGTAGTGTCGCATTTTCTGGACGGTAAACACCAATGCCAAACATTCCTTTTCGATCGGGTTGTACCAATGTTCAGCTCCGATCATGGTTCTGCTCAGATAGTAGATTGCCTGCTCGTGTCCCTGATCATTATTCTGGGCTAGTAAATCTCCTAAGGAATGATCCATCACTCGAATATATATTAGGAAAGGTTTTCCTGAAACCGGAGCTGTAATGACGGGTGGTTGCGTGAGGTTTCGTTTTGATTTCCTCGAACGCTTGGTGGCAAGCATCATCCCAAACGAATGAGACACCCTTCTTCATTTATTTGGCGAAGGGTTGGCACCTCCCTGAGAGATTTGAGATAAACCTCCAGATGTACGCTAATCACCCTTGCAACCCTCTAAGCTCTCTAAGATTCAAGACTTTCTCTGGATCGAGGTGGATTCCTTTAGATTTCACCACAAATCCTAAGAATTTATCGCTAGCTACCCCAGGAAGGATTTGATGGGGTTCATCTTCAACTGATGTGCTCGCATGATATCAAATACTGTCTTCAGATCTGCTATGTGATCGTCCTTACCACGGCTTTTCACTGCAATGTCATCGACGTAGCATTCCACTGTTTTATGCATGTGCTCGTGAAAAATTGCATTCATAGCCCTCTGATACATTGCTCCTATGTTCTTTAATCCAAAGGGCATGATAGTATAGCAATATACCCCCAGTGGTGTCCTGAAAGAAGTATGCTTTTCATCATCAGGGAACATTTTGATTTGGTTGTACCCTGAGAATCCATTCATAAAGGACATTCATTCAAACCCAAACGTATTGTCGATCATGACATCCGTGATTGGGAGGGGGAATTCATCTTTTGTACATTTCTCATTTAGATCGCGAAAATCAATACAAATTCGGATCTTCCCATTTTTCTTGGTAACGGGGACGATATTGGCGACCTAATCGGGGTGTTGTTCCTCCCTGATGAAGCCAGAGTCTATAAACTTTTTGACTTATGACTGGATTGCTTCCATTATTTATGGACGAAACCATCGCTGCTGCTGTTTGACTGGTTTCACGTCTGAATTAATGTTGAGACGATGCATAACCACTCGAGGATCAAGCCCAGGCACGTCCTCGTAATTCGAAGCGAAAACATCTATATACTCCCGCACAAGAGATATTAGTTCTTCTTTCTCGGAGGGTGATAGGCTTTCGCTTATAAAGATGGGCTTATGATTAGCCTCATCTCTCAGATTAATCTGGGAGACCTTATCTTCCGTGGGTGGTTCGTATTGTTCGAAGCGAATATCCCAGAGAGTGTTTAGGTGTTTGATCCAAGTATCTGTATCCGACTAGATCATTTCTTCATCTCCACCTTCCAAGTGGCTTGTTGAAGTCATATTTACTGAAAGTTCTCTAAAGATGTTATCGACACTGACATCTGACTCCCACGATGATGTGCCTGACGAGTGATTATGGTATAATGATCCTTCGGACTCAGAGGCCGACGGGATTGGAGTTGACACATAGCCCAATCCCCTGCGAGTTCGATGATAATAATCAGGGGTCTTCCCTTTCGGAACGAAAGATCAAAGTAGTGTTCTTCTTCCTTTGCCGAAGTTCAAACCATGGCCACTTGTTAGATTATATTTCATGTTTTCCATCATTCTGAGTACATTTGGCTCATAATGAGAGAACTGAGGGTATTCGTTCTCGCTTTCTGAGTCTTTGTGAGACATCAATTCGGACTTAGTTCTTCCGAAAAGAATTGATTTTTGGCCTTTACGTCTTGCTGGGACCTTGAATACTGATTCTTGCGCATCACCGACATCTTGGTACGTTCTGAGGGAAGACTTCATTGGTACATGCAATGATGCCAGAGCATCCATTGCTGATCAGGGGTCATTATCCACCTCGGTACTAGTGTCTGACGGCACTGAATCATAAGCAAATATAGAAAAATAAGCAAATTCAACTCTTCATTAATATACCACTCACCTACATCATCAGCGGTGTTATTAACATCGAGCTTATTAATGCTCGTTACAAGTGGATTTAATTTTCACATGCACTCTTCTTCCGCCTCTGGCTCAGTGTCAGCTTCATTACCAGAGTCTGGTTCCTCTGGCTGTGGATTTTCGTTCATCTCTAGCGAATCCTGGTATAGAGGGAGTCTGTGAAATAGTTCTCTACCCCCTTGAACGGATGCCTTTCGGCAATCAACGTTCGAACTTTCTCACTTTCGTCGATGTACTTCATGACTTGATGGAGAGTGGAGGGGATGATGGAATTACGATGAATCCACGGCCGTTCGAGCAGCAAATTGTACGAAGTGTCGGCGTCGATTACATAGCACGTCACTTCAGATTTTAGATCCCCAATCTGGCATTTGAGCTTGATCTTCCCCATTGGGCGCGTACCATTAGCGTTGAAAACATAGATGGTAGTTTGAGTGGCGCTCAATCGATGGGTGAGAATACCTAAGTGCTGCATAACCCAGTGAGGCATGATGCTTAACGCGGATCCTGGATCTACCTGAATGCGGCTCACCTCAGACGATCCAATGTACCCTGTGAAGTACAGGGGCCGATCATGTTCCCCCTTGACTTGCATGTCATTTGACGTGAAGGTGATGCAAGGGGCATTTTGAGAGGCATGGCGGCAGTCTTCTTTATTTTCCTCCTGTAGCTCAGCTGGGATTTGGGTCATGAAGACCTCAGCATTGGCTAGAGCTTCTCTCAGAGCTTCTCTTGTTGACTTTGACAATCTTAGAAGCTCATAAAGGGTGATCCTGGCCGGGATGTTGGCCAGTTGAGCTAACACATCAAAGTGGTAAGGTGCTGACATTCCTTCTGCTTTGTCCTTTGGGAGAGCTTTAGAATACCAAAGCTCTTTCGGCTTCTTCACAAGTTGCTTTACGAAAGGCTTGGTTTGCTCTGCAGTAGGTTTAGGAGGGCTTGCCACCGTCTCGTAATAGTTCTTTAAATATGACTGGCCCGAACGAGTTTCAGCCACGAGCGATTTATTGAGCTCTGCGGTGTAGGCTGTCTAAAAATCACCAAGACAAGCCACCAAAACACAGAGATCCAAGATCCAGGCGCAAGGCTAAATGTGACAATCAAGACGCGAGAGATAGCCCGCGTCTCAGCATCAAGGCGCGTTGGCTCAACGCCCGCGTCTCAGCTTCAAGGCGCGTCGGCCCGAAGCCCGCGTCTCAGCATCAAGGCGCGTCGGCCCGAAGCCCGCGTCTCAGCATCAAGGCGCGTTGGCTCAACGCCCGCGTCTCAGCAACAAGGTGCCCCCACCTTGGTTGTAACCACCCCGATTATGGCGCCATCCACCGCCCATGTAGCGGGGAAGTTGGCCCTCATCGTGGAGCACTTTTAGGGGGCACGATCACCCCCTAAAAACCCTATAAATAGTCCCGTCACTATTGGGGACGGGCAAAAAAAGAGGACGAGGATTATCGGGCAAAAGAGAGATTCCGAGAAAAAAAGGAGAGATCATCGACAGAGAGAGAGAGAAAACCCTTCAGCGAGCTTACTGAGTACTAGCCGCTCTTCGCCTACCTCCTCTTCTAGAGTTTTGGTAGACAGAGCTGAGTTACTCCCTCTACCGACCGAAGAGAAGATCCCGACGGTCCAAACAGTCATCTGGTCAATGGAGAACAAGATTCACTCTCCACCGCCACTCGAAGAACCCAGCCTTAAACAAAGGGAGGATTCAAGGCTCAACATCCTCCCTCCCTTGTAACCGGAAGATTAAGCCGGCTGTAATTTTTTTCATCTGATTCAAGGAAACGTTACACCAGCCACCCTTTTCCGTGTCAAACAAGAGATGGCGACTCCGCTGGGGAATACTTTCGTCACTGACGAACAGATCGTGGCGCAGGATGATGTTCTCCGTAAGGGGAAGATGGTCGAAACACTCGTTGTCGAGTTCGACCAGGCGAAGTATGAAGAGTTCCTCTCTTCTGGCTCCAAGATCCCAAAGACCCGCGTCTGCCGCAGGGTCTCAACTGAAAAGCTACCCGAAGCCCAATCTGAGGCTCTGCCGGGTGCCGATGCCCACTATGCCAAGACAAGTTCACGCGCCAACGCCTCCCAGAAGGCCCGCGTGACCTCAGGCACTGCTGTTGCGATCAACCACGTCGCACAGAACACACGCGCCAACGCCTCCCAGAAGGCCCGCGTGGTCCCAGGCACCACTGCTGCTGCGATCAACTGCGTCGCGCAGAATACCCGCGTCAACGTCTCTCAGGAGACCCGCGTGGTGAACATTCTTGGTTCTATAAACCAGGATGTTGTTGGTTTCTCTCCACCTCCTCGACGCAACCGGAATGCTGAGCGTCGACAGAGGAGACGCGCGCGTCAACTCCAAGTCGGAACCGTTGGTTGTCTGACTGGGGGTGGACGCGGCGTACAATCTGATGCCTTGCCCGCACCTCGTCCAGTGCGTGAGATCCGCGTTTGGCGACCCAAACGCGAGACCCCTCAAGTTGAGTCCTCCGAGGACCAACTCATCAAACGCCAGGGTGAAACCTCCGCGTCTTTTCAAACGCAGGAAGTACGCACTCATAGGCGTGGGGCCCAGCAGCCCACTCTCTCTCAAGCAACTCTGCCTAAACGCATCAGGCAGCAACGCGAGACTCGCGCGCGCGTCATACAGCCGCGTCATGAGAGCCGCGTCCCTGAAGTCTGCGTCCAGGCTGAACAGCACATGACTGTCTCCCGTCTTCGACGTTGCGAGACCAGTCTCTTTAATCCCCCTCCCACGGATTTGAGGGATTATTTGACAAGGAAAAGAAGTGCCAATCAAGCCACTTCGTCATGCTGCTGTCAACAACTCATCCATATGCTCTCTGGATGCCATTATGGATCAGGCGTGCACCAGCAGTCCTTTATCAGACAGCTGACCCTGATTCCTCCGTCAGCCAAAAGAAGACGCTCCCACAGGAGGAGAACCTTCTCAGATGTTGAATACCCAGAGCTTACTGCAAACATGACTAGCAGAAGTAAGGGAAAACAACCAATGGTCAACTCAGAGGAATCTGACTCTGAGCCGGAGGGGGTGTATCAACACACTCGCACCCGGACAGGGGCCATTCCCCCAATTGACTATAATGCCTTAGCCCGCGGCATTAGAATGGGTGATTCTCACTCCGCTATAGTGGAGTCGCAGGCTTCAAACTCTTCCGTCGAGAAGGAGGCTTCCGCCTACATGGCAGACACTCCTGAGGAGACGGCCAGGCGTTTAGAACAGACGCAGAAGCACCAGATGGATATAATCGCCTCTCAACAGAGATCCATTGACTCCCTCAAGCATATGCTTGAGAAATTGCTTGAAGAAAGAGCGAGATCTCCTCCTAGACGGCCGAAGGGGAAAGGGAGAAAGGGAGGAAGCCCACCCTCCGAACCTTCCGACGAGACACGACGATCTACCTCGGATGTGTCCAAGCCCTCGTCGCAGGCAAGAAGCGACCAAGACCAGGAGAAGACTCATGCTAAGAGGATGAGTCAATTGGAACGACGCCTCGAGGCCCTTGCCAATCGCAAGGACCTCTAAGAAGCTGGAGTGGTCCGGCCCTATCCGGCTGAGTGGGACTTAGTTCCATACCCTCCTAAGTTCAAGGCTCCAACCCTCCAAGCATTCGACGGGAAGGGGTCACCCAACCAGCACATCTACTACTTCAAATCCCAGACCGGGAATGTAGTAGATAATGACGCCATCCTGGCGCGACTGTTCATCGGCACCCTGAAAGGGTTGGCTTTTGAGTGGTTTATGAAGCTCCCGGAGGGTTCTATCAAGAACTGGGGGGATCTAGAGAAGCTGTTCTTGACATGCTTCTTCGAAGATGACTCCGAAGTCACGATGCCCACCCTTTTAGCTACCAAACAGCGGAGAGGGGAGTCCGTCAATCTTTCGTGGAAAGATTTCGGAACACGGCACTCCGGTGCCCAAGCGGTATCACCCAGGCCACTCTGGTGGAAACATGCCGCCACAACCTCCAAACCTCACTCCTTGCTCAAATAGGAGTTGCTGAAAGCCGCACCTGGAAGCAGTTAGTCCAACAGGGTGAACAGGCTGAGGAGATTGTTGCCCGTGTCAAGGCAGAGGAAGGCAAGCTGCGGCCGGAAAGGTCGACAAGGCGTGCACCGACACCAGACACCTCCCTCCAGACGAAGCGGAAGGATAATTTGGCGACGGAGACCAAATCTCCCACCAAACTGAAAAACACCTAAGGGGGGGGGGTGAATAGGTGTAAGTGCTAATCTAATAAACTAAATGCAAACTAAGTGCGCTATATGCGGAAGCTAATGCAAATTATGCACAAACTAATACAATACAACAAGTGTAGCCGAATTCCCCTTGCGAGGCTCTGGACTAACTCCCCTTGATTCCCCTTGAAATGGGTTGAGGTGCTATGTGAAGCTCTTGTTGGATGAATATAAGTTAGGCACACACACACAAGCAATCCAAGCAATGTGCACACACAATCAAGCCAAGCAATAAAGAATATAGCAATATGAAATAATGCAAGGCAACACAAGCAATATGATATGGCAATATGAGTTATGCTCAACACAAGCAAATATGATATGATGATATGAAGTATGATGCTTTGCACAATATAAATGAGAGAGAGTTAGAGAGACAATGGATCAATACGCAAACACCAAGATTTGTTTCGAGGTTCGAGCACCTTGCTCTACATCCCCGCCTACACCACCGTGTAGGATTTCCACTATCTCAACTCCCACCGAGGGAACCTCTACCGAAGAGGATTTCTTACAACCCAAGGAGTACCGAACTCCTCTCTCAATACAAACCACAACACCTCACACTAGAGGTGTCAACCAACAACCACACCTCTACCTAAGAGGCTTACAACCACAATCCCAATCACCTCACACTTGAGGAATCCAAACCAATACCACACCGATCACCTCTACCGAAGAGGGATTCACAAATAAAAGGAGGGTTACAACACAAGAGGTTTACAACAACAACCTCAAACACTTTTCTTTCTCTTTTTCCACAAAACAAGATCCTAATAGTTTAGGATAGAAGATATGGCTCAAGTGTGGAATCAAAGTGTTTTTGAAAACAAGCAACAAGAAAAATCTTTGGGAAAATACTTGCAATATGATAGAATTGAAGATCTAAGCAAAAATCCCAAAAACCTATTTTTCTTTGATTTTTCAAAAACCCAAAAACAAATAAGATGAAATCTTTTTGGCTTAAAACCCTTTTAAAAACTCTTTTAAACACTAGAGAAAGTCTGAAATTTTTAGCTCCAAAAATCTTAGCCAAAACAATGGAGAAATGGGGTATATATAGCCCCTAGGAAAAACTAGCCGTTAGGCTGATGTGGCAGTCTGACCAACTGCCGGTCGACCGGCCCGGTCGACCGCCAACGGTAAAAAATGTGACCGTTGGGCAGCAGCGGTCGACCGGTCTGGTCGACCGAAAATTCCCGAGAGCAGAGCTCTCAACTCGGTCGACCGGTCCGGTCGACCGTCCACTGTGCCTAACAGACGTGCACGTCTGTGCACATCGGTCGACCGGCCCGGTCGACCGGCCCTTGGTGCGGTCGACCGGTCCGGTCGACCGAACTGGCCTGGCAGGCACAGTGCAGAACTGCACAGATACGGGATTTGAAAATAGGTCTTTTCACTCAATAAAAATCCCATAAATTCACAGTAAATCCACTAAATAGTTTTAATCACAATAAAAACTGTTTTTCTAAAAATATGTTTTTCTAAAACTTATTTTTCCATAACTTCACAAAGTACAAAAACAAGATATTTTGAACTTATTAAAGCATAGTGTGTATGGATATGATCCACTACACAATCATAATGAAATATCTATGTTTTTGATATCTAGCATATAACAAGGTTTTGGTTTAAAGGATATGCATGATAGAAATACCAAAAACCAACTCTTGTATTTTTATCATAAACAAAACTTGTATTTTATCATACTAGATTTTTTCAAAACATGAATAGGATAGTCAAAATAAGTTTGTCTATAAGTTAAGCATGTATGTATAAATAGAAAACATCTACTATACATATAATATATGTAAACTTGTTTTGATCAACTATTCATAAAAACCAAATATCAAATCATAAAACGTGTGTGTTTTGTGCACTTGAGCATATCAACTATACTAAGCTTTACAAATGGATCTAAAACTCACAATCTAAACTAGGATACCTAAGTCTTCTCTTGAGGAACTTCATCTTCAAGTAGACTTGCTCCAAAACTCCGTGATTCTCCAAGTGCAAAGGTATGATCTTTAAGCTTTGGCACCGGAATCACCATGATAAGCTTCTAATCATCTTGTTGAAGCTAATCACCAACTAATATCCTGTTAATGATCTGAAACTTAGAAACACAAGAATATTAGTAAACATAACTACATGAGTGTTGATCATCATCAAAACTAGAGTGGAAGGCCATTGGGCCAACAATCTCCCCCTTTTTGATGATGACAAAACTCATAGAGTTATATATGCATGGATTAAAGATAAGCTTCAAGGAAGCTCCCCCTTAACTCATGCATAGGGATAAACAATAAATATATGCAATTAGTATTAAACATGAACATGCATATGCATAAACAATAAATGGTTCTAGATATCAAATGGAATATTCAAAACAAAATAAGCTCTAGATACCAATTACAAAGCAAACTCTATAAATCAATTAAACTTAATATTCTTGAGATTAAAACATAATATATGCATAAACATAAGCATGCATATAAAACACATTCTCCCCTTTTTGTCAATCATCAACAAAGGGGTAAACAATCAAAACCATAGATAAAATGAGGGGTAAAAATCTTTCTTCCCCTTTTTGTCAATCAAAACAATGCAAACAATGTTCTCCCCCTTTTTGTCTAAAACAAAAAAACAAAGTCAATAAGGGTGACTACAAACATGAAATCAATTAAAAATATGTCAATGAAGCATCTTGATACCAATAAATAAGAATCAATATATGTTATATGCTATATACATTCATGAAGAGGAAGACGCTAAGTTAGCTTCCCTACACATATGCATTACATGAAGAAGGGATGACAAGCCCCAATTCACATAACACATATTATGTAATGCATAAGAGGAGATGTGAAGCTCCCCCTACACACGTATATCATATAAAGAAGAGTTGTCAAGCTCCTCAATTTATAATATACTCAACATGAATCTATATGTAAGAGAGATGTTAAGCTCTCCTTGCATATAGAAAATACAAATCAAAACAAATTTTGAATTTCTTAAATATGATACCAATTGTAAGAATATATTTCATTTTGAAAACATATAATTTGATGTTGATATCATATGTTTAAAATAACAACTTTTAATCATAAAGAGTGGGAGTACAAATATCAATTGAAGTACAAAATCAAATTTTCTCCCCCTTTATGAAAAACAAACTAAAGTCATGCATAGTCTTGATAACAATTTAAAAGTAATCAATTTAAACAAAATTGAAACTCAAGCACTAGCATAAACACAAACATATATATGTATGAAAGATAGATACCAATAGAAATTGATATACTTGGAATTTAAAGCATACATACATACAAAACATATATGAGTATACAAGAAGATCAAAATGATACCAATTGAAAGAGTTCAATGATACCAATTGACATAACAATAAGTTCAAGTGTATACATCATATTATCTACCACCCAATCATAATTCAAGTTTTAAAGATTTTCAATTTAGGGCATACATGAACATGATCTCCCATCCTACCGCCCTTAAAAGGTAGGGGTTTTCAAAAATAGATTTGAAAATTATAGCTTAGTTTGAAAAACTCTACCAAAGTGAAGAACATCGCAACTAGTTAAATGGAAAACTTGTTAACTAGTACGAAATCCTTCAAGTAAGGAATAAAACAAAATTGTTTTCCATAAACATGAAATTCACATCATATCAAACACTCAAGTTCAATTAGGCATAAATAAGACTCATGAAAACAAAACATGAGCAAGCAATAAAAGTGAGTGTACAAATAAGTGTGAATATCATAATCATGAAAAATATTTCATTGAGCTCAATTATTCCTTAAAACATAATTCCATCAAAAACATGAAAAATCATATAAAACTACTTATTTAATCTTCAAGGCATATGTATGTCTAATACAAGCTAAGATATACATACATATCCAAAACTCAACGAGTCCACTAAATGAGTATTCATGAAGGCACGTGGCTCAAAAAGGATACTCATGTATAGTCAATAGTTTGGATAAGATGGACATATACATGAAGTTAAATATTGACACAATAAACATGACAATAATGAAAACATGAAAAGCATGAAAAGTATGAAAATTTAGCTTTTCATTAAAACAATTTGATACCAATTCTTTTCAAGGTATATGTATGATTTGTCAACACAAGAAGTATACATACATATCCCTAAACACAATTGAGTCCAAATATAGATTTGCATGAAGGGCAAATGACTCAAGGGGTATACATGTATATCTTAAAGTTTGGCAATACAAATATATACATGAAATGGAAATTCATAATCATAAAATAAATCAAAAATAGGAATACAAGTTCAAAATGTATGAATCATCAAAACTAGACTATACTAGCACATCTAATGGGTTCAAATAAGCATTCAAGCTCAACATATATAGATTTATTTGTAACCCACTCTATGTACAAATATATAACTAGTCTTAATGAAAACTAACACTTAAACATATATTCAAACATGAAGCATCAAAAACACGATAAAAGTCATCATGGAAAACTAAAACATGATTATTATGTAAATTCACATGTATTAGATTCATGATGTACATTATAGCTTAAACAAAAGTGAGAACACTAATTATGGGTTCATATAAGCATGTGTGTCTCAAATACTATACATGTATGTCAAGGATCTAATAAACATGGAATGAACATACTAATCCAATGACAATAAAAACATGCTATAATCAAAGATGAAATATAAAGCGTGTAAACAAATAATAAGGAGTTAGGAATTGTTACCAAAACCTAGAAGGCAACCTCCTTGTCTCCAAAACTTGGTGGTCCTCTCCACCATCTCTTCCCTTGAAAGTGATGCATCCAATAGATTTCCTTTAAGTCCGGAACGCATCCACTCCAAGGTGCTATCACTCTCACGTCATGTGAGAGCCCACACCTACATCAAAAACTTTAGGGGTGGAGGTCTTTGGTACCATCTCTTATTGGGTCCATGGGGGTTAGTCTCATTTCTAACCCAAACAAAATTCTTTGCTAAATTAGGAGTATGTAATCTATCATAACAAAATTTAGCAAGGTGGCCCCTACGTCCACAATGTGTACAAGTGTACACATGAGCATACATGTGAGAAGTGTGTCCGTGAGGAGCATGTGTATGCCGTGTAGGGTGTGCATGAATAGAAGGAACTTGTTTCTTTCGAAACAAAAATTTCAAGCGTGTATGGCCCACTACACATTGGCTCAAAGTGGAGCCCAAACAATCAACACTCTTCTTAAGCATGGATATATCATTGTTAATCAAAGAAGAAGTGTGGCATGCAATAGGTGTTCTAGGTGAAACTACCCTAGCATGACAAACATGTGCATCCATATTATTTTTCAAAACAATATTTTTCTTTAAACAAATTTCTAATTCTTTTGAAATGAATTCAATTTCATTTTTCAAAGAATGGTTACTTTTTAAAACAAAATCAAGTTTTGAAGTTAAGAATCATTTTTCTTCAAAACATCTTCACAATCATTTTATTTTTCAAATTTTATTTTCATTTAAAGCAAGATTAAGTTGAGATTTTAATGAGTCCCTTTCATTAGCAATCTCATCCTTCTCTTGCAAAACACAATCAAGTCTAGAATGCAAACACTTATTTTCTTTTTCAATTTCTAGACTTTTCTTTTTCAAAATCTTATACTTTTCAATTAATTTTTCACATACAATAGATAGTTCTTCATTTAAGGCATGGGGATCAACATAATCATTTGAAGAACTAGCACAATCATTACTATCTAGGTGGGATTCCGAATGTACCTCAAGGGAGTCATTCCCTTGGACCATGAAGCATTGTGGGTCGGATTCTCCACTAGATTCCTCTTCTTGGATTGGCAATCGAAGCTTGGGGGTGGTGGTTGTAGTCAACTTGTTCCACACTGCAAAAGCGGAATCAAGATTAGAAACACACATAAGATAATCTTTAGGTAATGTGCTTCTAATAGCCTCTAGGGCTTGTGCATTGGCCCCTATATGATTGCAATCACTAAGGAAGGATTCCTTGGTAATAGCAAGATAAATTTTATGACCTAGGGTTTGTAAATAAACAGTCATCCTAATCTTCCAAACATGAATGTTGGAAGGGTCATACATAGGTGGGGTCATGAAGGCCATGGTAAACTATATATGAATGTGCAAACAAACAAATGCAATGAGATTAGCAAGCAAATGGATCACTCCTAGGATGTTAAGCCTAAGTATCAGGAGCACTAGCTCTGATACCAATTGAAAAACACCTAGAGGGGGGTGAATAGGTGTAAGTGCTAATCTAATAAACTAAATGCAAACTAAGTGCGCTATATGCGGAAGCTAATGCAAATTATGCACAAACTAATACAATACAACAAGTGTAGCCGAATTCCCCTTGCGAGGCTCTGGACTAACTCCCCTTGATTCCCCTTGAAATGGGTTGAGGTGCTATGTGAAGCTCTTGTTGGATGAATATAAGTTAGGCACACACACACAAGCAATCCAAGCAATGTGCACACACAATCAAGCCAAGCAATAAAGAATATAGCAATATGAAATAATGTAAGGCAACACAAGCAATATGATATGACAATATGAGTTATGCTCAACACAAGCAAATATGATATGATGATATGAAGTATGATGCTTTGCACAATATAAATGAGAGAGAGTTAGAGAGACAATGGATCAATACGCAAACACCAAGATTTGTTTCGAGGTTCGAGCACCTTGCTCTACATCCCCGCCTACACCACCGTGTAGGATTTCCACTATCTCAACTCCCACCGAGGGAACCTCTACCGAAGAGGATTTCTTACAACCCAAGGAGTACCGAACTCCTCTCTCAATACAAACCACAACACCTCACACTAGAGGTGTCAACCAACAACCACACCTCTACCTAAGAGGCTTACAACCACAATCCCAATCACCTCACACTTGAGGAATCCAAACCAATACCACTCCGATCACCTCTACCGAAGAGGGATTCACAAATAAAAGGAGGGTTACAACACAAGAGGTTTACAACAACAACCTCAAACACTTTTCTTTCTCTTTTTCTACAAAACAAGATCCTAATAGTTTAGGATAGAAGATATGGCTCAAGTGTGGAATCAAAGTGTTTTTGGAAACAAGCAACAAAGAAAAATCTTTGGGAAAATACTTGCAATATGATAGAATTGAAGATCTAAGCAAAAATCCCAAAAACCTATTTTTCTTTGATTTTTCAAAAACCCAAAAACAAATAAGATGAAATCTTTTTGGCTTAAAACCCTTTTAAAAACTCTTTTAAACACTAGAGAAAGTCTGAAATTTTAGCTCCAAAAATCTTAGCCAAAACAATGGAGAAATGGGGTATATATAGCCCCTAGGAAAAACTAGCCGTTAGGCTGATGTGGCAGTCTGACCAACTGCCGGTCGACCGGCCCGGTCGACCGCCAACGGTCAAAAATGTGACCGTTGGGCAGCAGCGGTCGACCGGTCCGGTCGACCGAAAATTCCCGAGAGCAGAGCTCTCAACTCGGTCGACCGGTCCGGTCGACCGTCCACTGTGCCTAACAGACGTGCACGTCTGTGCACATCGGTCGACCGGCCCGGTCGACCGGCCCTTGGTGCGGTCGACCGGTCCGGTCGACCGAACTGGCCTGGCAGGCACAGTGCAGAACTGCACAGATACGGGATTTGAAAATAGGTCTTTTCACTCAATAAAAATCCCATAAATTCACAGTAAATCCACTAAATAGTTTTAATCACAATAAAAACTGTTTTTCTAAAAATATGTTTTTCTAAAACTTATTTTTCCATAACTTCACAAAGTACAAAAACAAGATATTTTGAACTTATTAAAGCATAGTGTGTATGGATATGATCCACTACACAATCATAATGAAATATCTATGTTTTTGATATCTAGCATATAACAAGGTTTTGGTTTAAAGGATATGCATGATAGAAATACCAAAAACCAACTCTTGTATTTTTATCATAAACAAAACTTGTATTTTATCATACTAGATTTTTTCAAAACATGAATAGGATAGTCAAAATAAGTTTGTCTATAAGTTAAGCATGTATGTATAAATAGAAAACATCTACTATACATATAATATATGTAAACTTGTTTTGATCAACTATTCATAAAAACTAAATATCAAATCATAAAACGTGTGTGTTTTGTGCACTTGAGCATATCAACTATACTAAGCTTTACAAATGGATCTAAAACTCACAATCTAAACTAGGATACCTAAGTCTTCTCTTGAGGAACTTCATCTTCAAGTAGACTTGCTCCAAAACTCCGTGATTCTCCAAGTGCAAAGGTATGATCTTTAAGCTTTGGCACCGGAATCACCATGATAAGCTTCTAATCATCTTGTTGAAGCTAATCACCAACTAATATCCTGTTAATGATCTGAAACTTAGAAACACAAGAATATTAGTAAACATAACTACATGAGTGTTGATCATCATCAAACTAGAGTGGAAGGCCATTGGGGCCAACAAAACCTCAAACAGGCAGGGCAAGTGGCTCTTCAAGCCAGCCACGCCCCAACAAGCAGTATTCCTTCAAGGAGGAACCGTCGATTCGCTCTTCAAGCTACTCAACAAGAGCAATCGACTGAAGCTCCCTGAAATTAGGCGCCCGGAGGAAGTCGGCAAGACCGAAAATCCCAACTACTGCATGTACCACAGGATGTTGGGACATCCTACCAAAAGCTGCTACGTCTTCAAGGACATTCTTCAGGCTCTGATTGACGCGGAGGTGTTAAAACTCCGACCAGAGCAGAAGAAGGTCACGACCAATGTAACGTCGGTTCTCCAGTTCGGGAGACAACCTCCAACGCCTGCGGGGGTAACTCCTATTCCAAGGGGAGAATTAAGAGTGGTCAACACAGACCCTCACCAGCAGCAGGAGAAGGGCTGGTAACCGTCCCTACACCTCAGGGGGAAACCATGTGGGTCCACCCTGACCTCGTCGATGAACAACAGTTGGACTACTGTGACCAACAAGAAGTCCAAAGGCAAGGCAAAAGCTTCGTCCTGCCATGTGGTATGTGCCTCCTCCCGAGAAGCAGAGGATGATGTTCCCTCACTGACCGACTCAGAAGAGGAACAATAGTCTTGGCCGCAGAACCCCAATCAACCGATGACGGGAACTCGTTCGGGTCAACCCTACTTGAAAGCAGTACGGCGAAGTGGCGGTAAACCCTCCGCAACCGGCTGCAGAGCCAACTAGACCCTCCACGAAGCCACCTGTGGAGAAGCAGAAGGAGACTCGATTCTCTCGAGCCCTTCAAAGAGGCATCGCGGAAGGGTCTTCGGCACTTACCGCTTTGATGTCCTGGCTCAGCTGGCCAACATCCGGCACGCATTACCTTGTACGAACTCCTGAGGCTATCAAAGTCAACCAGAGAGGCTCTGCAAGAAGCTCTGCGAATGCTGAGGCCTTCGTGACCCAGGTGCCGAAGCAGGAAGATGTAGAGGATTGCCTCCACACTTCCCAGAATGCCCCCTGCATCACCTTCACGGCAGATGATATGCAGGTGAAAGGGAAACATGATCGACCCCTGTACTTCACAGGTTACATCGGATCATCTGAGGTGAACCGCATTCAGGTAGATCCAGGGTCCGCATTGAGCATTATGCCCCGCCGAGTCATGCAACACCTCGGCATCCCTACCCACCGTCTGAGCCCTACGCAGACGACCATCTACGGGTTCAATGCCAACGGCACCCGTCCGATGGGGAAGATCAAGCTCAAGTGCCAGATTGGGAGCCTCAAGTCGAGGTGACATGCTATGTCATCGACGCCGACACTTCCTACAATCTGCTGCTAGGACGACCATGGATCCACCGCACTCCATCGTTCCCTCCACTCTCACCAAGTCATGAAATACATTGACGCGAGTGGGAAGGTGCAAACTTTGTTGCCGAAAGGTATCCGTTCAAGGGAGTCGAGATTATTTCACACGGATTCCTTTTATATCAGGATCCGGTGGATGAAACCCCGCAACTGGAGGCGCCAGACTTTGGTAATGAGCTGACACTGAGCCCGAGCAAGAAAATGCCTGTGGGAGTTAAAACCACTTGTAAAGAGCACTAATAAGCTCGATGTTGATAATACCACCGACGATGCAGGCGGTTGGTATATTAATGAAAGTCTAGACTTTGAATATTTTTCTGCGTGTGCATCCGATTCAATACCGTCGGATACTACTACCGACGTAGACGATGACATCTGGTCGGCAATGGATGCTTTGACATCATTGCATGTACCAGTAAAATCATCTTTCGGACATACCAGGATAGGGCGATGCGCAGGAATCTATATTCTTGGTTCGGCAGACGAAAAGGGCAAAGACCAATACTTTTTGGGCGAATCTCGTCTGAACCAATGCCCGCGAAGAATCGGAAAGCGAGGAGGAATCCCCTCAGCTCGACCATTATGAATCGAAAGCACTCAGAATGATGAAGCAAATGGGGTACGATATAACCAACAAGCCCGGGTTGAACTTCGGCAAAGGAAGGAGGACGCTACTTCGATCCTTTGTGCCAAAAGGGAAGGCCCCCGATTATTATCATCGGACGCGCAGGGGGTTGGGCTATGTATCAACTCCAGTCCCATCAGCCTCTGATTCTCAAGAATCGTCGAGCACAATTGCTCTTCAGACACGTTCATCATGGGAGTCAGATGTCAGGTCGGCAACATCTTCAAAGGGCTTTCAGTAAACATGGTTTCAACAGGCCATCTGGAAGATAAAGTTGAAGAAATGATCCAACCTGATACAGATCCTTGGATCAAACATTTGAATGCTCTTTGGGATATCCGCTTTGAACAGCGTGAGCCACCCACAGATGACAAGGTTGTTCAG